>MJUU01004948.1:63303-95411 GCA_002080025.1 Modiolus philippinarum | reverse complement strand
GTGGTCTTTGACACTTTCAGGAAATTTACCAAAATTGGAATCAAATATTTTTGAAATCCAATTGGTGAAAATGATTAACCTTATCAAAACAAATGCTTAAAGTATGGTTGCTAGGTAGAATTCCAAAAATAAGTGGTCTTTGAGACTTTCAGGATATTTACCAAATTGGAATCACATTTTGGAATTCTAAGATTTCAGAATTTTTATTTTTCCCAAATACTTGGCAAAATATAAGATTATATGCCAAAATGTCCAAAAATATCAGTCTTTGACATTTTCAGGAAATTTACCAAAGTTGGAACCGGAATCAAAATTCTGAAAGCTTATTGCGCATCTACAGACTATATGCAACAATTCTGCAACAATTCTGCAACAAAATTTAATCCATAAATCCAAAAATGTAGGATGAGTTTGCGTCGCATGTCATGTGTGTCACAATCCACATTTTGTGGTCTTTGTCAAATCGACATCTTGGGGCCTCTTGTTTGCATCAAGATAGATATCAAAAATCCGAAAGCTTATTGCGCATCTACAGACCATATGCAACAATTCTACAACAAAATTAAAACCCTAAATCCAAAAATGTAGGAGGAGTTCGCGTCGCATGCCACATGTGTCAAAATGGACATCTGGGGCCTCTTGTTTGCACCAAGACCAATATCAAAAATCCGAAAGCTTATTGCGCATCTGCAGCATATATGCAACAGTTCTATAACAAAATTAAAACCATAAATCCCGAAATGTAGGAGGAGTTCGCGTCGCAAGGATGTGTGACGGACGGACGGACAGACGGACGGACGGACGGACGGACGGACGGACAGACGGACGGACGGACGGACAGACGGACGGACGGACGGACGGACGAGGCCAACGACAATATCCCCGAACTTTCATTCGAAAGTGCGGGGATAATAACGATAGGAACTCGGGATACTTGTATTATACAATTATGGTCTTTTATAGAGGTCTATATAAACCGATATCGACCGATACAAAAGACCGTAATTGTTTTATTATATAACTTACAATAATCTGTTAAAATAAAATTCATCAATCTTCACGAAAGTTGAAAATTCTTGATTAAAAACAAAATTCAAGAGAACCGTCTTTAAATTTTTGTAAATTTGACAAAAGTTGGCTAATATAAGATTTATTTGCCTCTTTTTGGCATTTCGGTAATATTTGATTTCCAATGACACCTTCTCACATTGATGTATAACGTACCAATTCAGAAATTCCGTACTCGCGAAATATGTCTTGACCAATCAGCGACGTCGTGAACAATCACAATTCCAGAATGCCACACAATTTCTGAATTGGTCCATCGTGCACCCTGGGATTCGTGCATGCTGGCCAAATTCTGATCGTAGTGAGTGGATAATCAACTGGATTATTCGGGTTACAGAGACTTATGTTGTATTGTCTTCTTCTTTGTTGTATTACAGCTAGTTACCCTCAGATGTTAGCTCACTGCTTCACCATTCAAAACAGTTTTTTGATAGATATCTAATCACTTAATTTGTTAAGAAGTAGCAAGGGTTGCAAAGGAAATATCAAATTTCATAATAAATTGATTAAACAACTATAATCATTTATTTTTAACTACATCAAAATAAAATCTTTGGAGAAAATATCCAAGATACTATTCAAAACAAAAACTAAAAGGTTTTTTAAGATATTTCAATAGTTTAAGGTATTTATTAGTGTTAACATCAAAATCTTAGGGTCATTTTTTTTAAAATGGAAAATTATTCAAGGGAGATAATAAGCGATGTTCATAAACGTTTTCATATCATATTTTCAGTAAAGATTGTGCAGATGCTTTGTAATCATTGTCACTTCTACATCAACAACACCTTTCATAATTATTGCCCTAAACAATACTAATTACACAGTCTGAATAACTTGTTTACCTGTCAGAATGATACTTGAGTTGATTGACATAAATCATGTCGAAAATGACTTGACTAGCAAGCAGCTTATTACTAAAGTCATTTCTTGTAATTATTTGTTCGGAAATGTTGTAAAAATGTCAGAAATTGGTCCAAGATCCAGCAAAGAGCGATATAATTTATATGTCATAGGTAATTGGGGATATCGGTGTAAATTTTGCATTAAGGGGGTAGACCTGGGGTAGGAGGATATAACTCTGTTTTTCACTTTTTTATTACTTACACAAACAAATAGAATCATTACAATAGGTATTATCTAAATTTTAAAATTGTAAAAAAAAATTCCATACAGCAAACAAATATTAAATTTGTCATAAAAACAAATACCCAACATCCAGTTATTTATAATGAGTATATTTTACTCTACAGTTTTGCAATGCTGTCCAAAGATAATAAAAATATATAAAAGTCGGATTTGTTCCAAGGGAGGTAATTTTAAACACAGATTCAGCAATTTTATTGATTTTTATCCACTTTATTCTAAATTATGGATGAATAAATAAGTACTTGAACAGTTACTAGATGCCGAAATAAAACTACGTTTGAAGGAATTTTTGTGAAGCTAAGGGACCCAATACATGGTAGGCAAAGCGTGTTCTTGAGGTAGAACTTTAAGCATAACTAAATCCTTACAATGTTGCCTGTGGAACCTTTTCAAGTCCAAGGGTACGTCTGAAAATGTTTGGCTTGGAAGGTGTTTTGTTGGACATCGATTTTTTTTTGCAGATAATAGCAACGTTGTTGGAAGAATTATCACCACGTCGACAGGTACAAATACGTATTTTCTACCAAGATTTTTTAATAATGAACTTAATTCTATTTATTTATTAGAAGTGACTCAACATAAATATCTTTATAAAAACTTTTTATTGGTGACTTTGCTAATGGTGTTATCTTTAATCAAATTAAGAGAATGTTTGTCTGCACTTTTTCGTTTGCACCATTTTTACAATAATTGGTTACTGCGTCTTTAATCATATCAAACATGCTTGCCAGTTTATATATGAAGGTTGGCGATATTTAGACCCTTTTCTAAAAAATCGTCACATAGTGTTAAGATTCCCCGTTAATATATGTCCACAAGGGTCAAAGCGATCTCCATAAGGCAACATGTTACAGTCTCTGCTGCAAAAATAGTCTTCGCAAAATCAGCATCATATGTAATAGAAGAGTAATAGAAAAAATGCTTCTAGTAGGTTTTTACCAGAAAAAGGAGATGACAGGCATGTTCTGGTTATCAAAAATAACGGCTACACGTTTTTCAATATCTGGGCCCCGAAAATGCCTGCAATATCAATAAGGTCAATTCCTTTATTAATATATTTTCAAAAATTGTTTTACATGGTCATCTAGTTTGTTGATTCTCGGATAAAGCCAATGAAAGAAGAATGCATCAATAATTTTACAACATTCATAAAGCGGACTATTGACAGACATAACCCTTGTGGATAAGCTGTATGTAGATCTTTTTATGCAAGACAGTTCACATTCTCCTCTGGATCTTACAAATTCTCTCTTTGCTTGACCAGGGAATTTTTCTACAATGTCTAACGATTTTATTTTGATATATTTTTATCATGATTATAGATTGAACAGTATTGGTATGTATAGGACCTAAACCCTTTTGGAAAACGAATACGATACAAATGGTCTCGAGTACGTCGTTGTAGTGAAGGACAAGTTTCTACTCTCAACTTAATTCCACAGCCTGGCTTACTTCAGGTAATTACAATACCTGGCTAGATGTGTTTCAAAAGATGTCACTGGGGAATTGCATTGGATGGTAAATTCCCTCTCATTGATGTAAAAAATGGATAACAGGAAACACCTACAAGGCTGAAAATTGTAATTACATGCCATAATCTGCCGGACTTGATACCGGCAATAGCAAAAGCTAGTGGTAGGGTTAAACCGGTTTATGGATACCCAAACCTCCCCAGAGCTTTATATGAGGGAGATACTACTTAGTTTTCAAAAAAAAAACATGATTAATGTGCATGAAAAAACCACTAAATGCTACTTTTTGTTGGTTTTCATTTCATCATTAAGTAGCTATATATTTCTTTATGTTTGATCTACAAAAATTAAACAGTTTTGATGTATTCTTTGTTTTGGAATCAATTCATTGGGAATCAAGAAAACACAACATTCTGTTAAAGGCATTGTGATTTTTATGGTTTTGAGCAGTTATTTTTTTTTAAATTTAAAATATATCAAATTTCACATAATCATGTTAAAACACTATTCATGTTTGCAGATATTTATTTACTTAAACTATTCAGGCGTTAGTCTTAAGACTAGCAAAGAGGCATTTTGCATGCATGATATGGCCAGGCATTAAACCTATTGCCTAGAGATCTTTTCAACTATGGTATAAGACTAGAACTACAAAATTTTATTATGTTGATAAAGAGATAAGAGATGGGTATCCACTTGTAATGTAATGGCAGAGTCCTTGTTTTGCTATGGGAAACCCCAAAAATCAATTAAGTCAAATTCTGAAATAGGAGCTGCACATCTACATTATGTCACAAAGACTGCGTTAAAGTTTAATGACAATCTATTCAGAGGTTTAGGAGGAGTGGCGGATAAGAGACAGGTACCCACTTGTAATGTAATGGCAAAAAGTCCATGTTTGGCTATGGGAAACCCCAAAAATCAATAAAATCAAATTCTGAAATAGGAGCTGCACATCTACATTATGTCACAAAGATTGTATTAAAGTTTCATGAAAATCTATTCAGTGGTTCAGGAGGAGTTGCGGATAAGAGATGGGTACCCCCGTGTGCAACGGACGGACGGAAAGGCGGAAGGACAGAAGGACGGACGGACGGACATCCCCATCACTATTCAAGCGGGGGATATAATAAATTCTTACAAGATGGTTTCAATGTAGAATCTTAAAATATAAGTTGTCTTTGAGACTTAAAGGAAATATTACAAAAACGGAAATGTTTGTGCTAATGCAAACAATATCTAGAAGATGTGTTTCCTGAGCACCAATTTTGTTAGTTAAATAAATTTGTATTGGAATTTTAATATTTTGATTAGATATATCTTTCTTACATTACAATCCATATGAAAATTGAATTCAAAGTTTTGACTTTTTTTACCTTGATCTTTTACCTGACCTAATTTTATTGGCATTTTTATGATCCTTACACTTGCCTAGTATGACGAGTCTATCTTTCATAGTTCAAAACTTAAAGTTTCGGACACAAAGACAGACACACAGACAGTCAGGACACAAACAATATGCACCCGATCCTCGATCTTTGGGCATAAAAAAGTATTGTTAATAAGTAGAATTTCATAAAATATAACGAACCACTGCACATTTAGCTGATACTTTCGTAATACGAAACAGACAGATCATTAAATCTTTTTGAATAATAATATTCAGAAGATGATTTCTTTTTCGTCATTGTAGTTCCCTCGAGTAAATCCAAAATTTTATGAATTTTTCTCGAATAAATTTGTTTCTGGGTTTGCCTTTTTATTCCAAATTGCCATTTCAACATTTAATTTTTCTTCTAACTGAGACATCTTGATCTAAACTTTCACAATTAAATGACAAGATAATACACATTCTATAAAGTAAGTGAGAACCGAACCGTCAGTCCAAAACGAACAATCCAAGGACAAAAGTAACATCGGAAAAACAAAGAAACAAAGATATAACACGAGAACGACACAGAAAAGAAAAATAAAGACACGCACATATACAAAAATGAACAACACGGACCCAATAAAAACATATGGGAGATCATGTGCACCGGTAGACTAAGCATCTACTTCTTCTTATAAGACATCCGCCGTGTTGAACATGTCAACAAGTAATAAATATAAGTAAGTAAATTGTGCTCAGAAATGTTAATATTAGATGATATTAAAGATTGAGTAATAAAACTGCCTTTAGCACAATGAAAAGTTCTATTTGTTCAAAGTTTAAGAGAAAAAGTCTTGGTGGCCAAAAACAATTTGAACTTCCCACTTGGTTTGGCTATCGCTAGTACCAAGTTCAGCAATCCCGTTCGTTTTTTTTTCTTTTTTGTCATTCGTATGCGTATTTCTTTTGGGGTTCTCTGGCAGTTTGTAGCAAGCGATAAAAATTTCAATCAATGCAATTTTTTCTTTTAAGTTTTAATTTGTAAAGATTTTATCTTCAATACAATTGGAAGTAAAGAAACTTTTGACTGCATATTTCATTTCCATTACACCTATGATGCATTCTGACACTTTATAAACCAACACATAACATCTCTTAAGCACAGATCAAATCAATAAACCAAAATATTTGTAAATCTGATAAAAAAACAAATTACCAATAGGATTTAAATAGAAAAGTAAAGTGCCATCTAAGGACAGAGCTATGCGAAGGGGAGATACTCATTAGTTAAAGACAAAACTGTAGCAGTGTCATGATTTAAAGTAGGTGTAGTTTTCTGGTGCAGTTCCCTGAGGATTGTGGCATGTGATTGTAGTTTTCGGCTATTCCTAAAATTTAGATATTGCAGGTTTCCAAATTGAATCGATTTTCGGGCCAGCACCAAATTACTTGCTACTGGGTTGAATATGATATTAAGAGATTCATCTCTCTACCGTTGTTTCAGAACTTACATGCCTGTATGCTTTTCCCCATAATCCTATTTCTGTAACATCAGCAACCAACAGTGCAGATAGAATTATAATAACCTGCAATTAAAATGTTTCAGAATTTAGCAAATATGCAGGAGAAGATTTGTCACTCTGCGAGTCGTCGGATTGTGCTTTACATCTATGGCATTTACTTGAGAGTATTTGTTTTAATTATGCATCTAGTGTCATTAGGCCGAAATAAACAATTCTTGAAGCCATCACAATTTTGTTGACCAGTATATTCTATAAGTCTCTCAACTTCCGACTGACATTTTTACATTTGACGAGATCAACTTTATCTAAAAATCGGTTTCTATATAAAGTTAGCAACCCTTTCACTTTAGACATTCAGATCTCACATGACAACATTTAATCCATATCGTCTAAAATGATGATTTACATAAATAATCAACAAGAATGGATTCAAATTTACTGAGTAAATGAAAGTTTTTTTTTTTTTTTTTTTTTTTTTTTTTTTTCGTGAGTTATCGCACTAGCTCAGGAAGGTAGATCTGTGAATAGTATATGCTCAGTTAAAATGTATCTTTTATCCTTTATCTCATGGCCATTGTCCATATCCTTTCATTGTTTATTTAAGACTGGCATTTGTCTCTCCGGTAATGTGGAGCCCTAAAAAGATTCCCCTTTAGGGAGATGTATGCTCTCTTCATATTTTGCAATATAATCTAATAGGTTTTGCATAAGATCAAATTTAAGATCGGGATATCTTTCACGATTGTAAAAAAATCGACTTTTCTAGAGTTGAGCGCAGAAAAACGGAAGAATAGACGTAAATTTTCTTAAAGGTTATCCTTATCTTAAATTTTGATCGAATGGAAGTACCAATTTATTCCATAAAAAAAACAGAAACGTCTGGAAATCCTTACGGCATGAGCAGAGTTGTCGCCCTTTGAGTGTACTATTTATTCTTTTATTATTTAGTCGTAGTTACAATTGAATTACAAAAATCAACACATTGGTTGGCCATGTACCTGTGGAAGATGAATTTGTGTGCATCGATTTTACATGGGTGATCTCTCACTGTGAAAACTTGTTCTTGAGAGACTTTTAAATATTGATACACTATCAGACTTTCAAATTTAGGCAATTTTTCAAATTTCATTCTGAACACCTCTTTATAGTGCCCACATCTTATGATTTCATAATTCAAAGTCTTCTAGCGATTGACTTAATTAGTGTAAAGTGGTTGTATTTATATTGTAATTATTGTTTGTTAGTTTTGTTGTAGCACAACGGTTATACAAAATACAAAACCAATTGCAACTAACATCTTCAATCACAAACGGGTATTGCGGGATGTCCAAATTGATGACTTCAAATCAAAACCACCTGATTGTTCTTGTCTCTCTTCCCCGTTTATGTACGCTCCTGCTGGTCACGTTATTACAAGGGACCTCAACATCGTAAGCAATGAGAAACTACGTGATCTCTTCACAAAAGGTCCAAAATATCGTGAACCCCAACCCATCAATTGGAAACATAACTTTAAAATATTGATGGACGCAGTCTAGGAATACGCCAAACAATGGGCTAAGAGAGAGAGAAGGAAGAGGTTGAAAAACTGTCCGACTGGATCAGGTCCATAAAGTCATTGATTGTAGCTCGAATGAGGCGCCTAAAGACAACCATGAGCCCCAATTCAAAAAGCATATTCGATGATCACGAGGTAGAAATAACATTGTCCTTCCTCCATGACAATTATGTCATCGTACCAGCCGACAAGGCCCAAAACAACATCACATTTATCTGCAAAAGACACTACATTGACTGCTTAATGAAGGAGATGGGCATTGACAATTCATTTGGCAATCCCACATACAAACTCTCCACCATACCGAGGGAGGATATACTTAACAACCACAAATCAGTATTGTCTTCCTTTGGTATCAGTTTGAGTG
This sequence comes from Modiolus philippinarum, assembly GCA_002080025.1. NCBI lineage: Eukaryota > Metazoa > Mollusca > Bivalvia > Mytilida > Modiolidae > Modiolus > Modiolus philippinarum. Next base: position 86,902 of record MJUU01004948.1, on the reverse strand, counting down.
AAGAGAACAACAATCTGCCTTGTATCTACTGGGTACCCAAATTACATAAATGCCCTTACAAACAGAGATACATTGCTGGGTCTGCCAAATGCACAACAAAACCTCTTTCTAAGCTCCTCACTTCATTACTTACTGCAGTCAAAGATGGCCTAAAGATATATAGTGATAAAGTATACTCAACAAGTGGAGTGAATCAGAAGTGGATTCTCAAAAACTCAAAAGACTTATTAGAATATCTATCTTCAACTGAACTCAACCACTGCAACAGTGTCAAAACTTTTGATTTTTCTACTCTTTATACTACTCTTCCACACGATAGGCTAAAAACAGAACTCCGGGATTTAATACACCAGTCTTTCTATACTAAAAAGGGTGAAAGAAGATATTCATATTTAGTTATAGGTAAAGATAGGGTCTATTTTGTTAAACATCACACTGATTCACAAAAAAAAAGTATACAGAGGAGGATGTCATTGCAATGCTGGAATTCTTGATTGATAACATATTTGTAGAATTTGGAGGGCAAGTTTTTCAGCAGACAATAGGAATACCTATGGGGACTAATTGTGCGCCACTTTTAGCAGATTTGTTTCTTTATTCGTATGAAGCCAGGTTCATACAAGGGCTAGTTCAGAAAAAAGATAATAAGCTAGCCTAATCCTTTATTTTCAGTTTCCGTTATATAGATGATGTTCTTTCATTGAACAATCCTCAATTTAAGGATAACCTTCATCTTATATACCCAAATGAACTCGAAATTAAAGAGACCACTGATCATGCTTACCCTTCCGGAGCACCTGATGATACCTCAGTTTTATAGGGGTTCACACTGCTAGTGCTTTAGTTTTGTATCGTTCTTGTTCATTTTTGTTTATTTGTTTTGTCTTTGTCATACTGTCTCAATTCGTGTTGCTGTCAATTGCCGTGATTTTGGATTTATGATTTTAGAATTTCCCCTTTCCTCGTTCTTGCTCCGGTATTCGTTTGCCGATGTATTACATCGAATGTAAGAACACATTGCTAGAAATGTTTTGTTGACTATCTCGAAGCCATGCCCAAAAGCAATGATCCACGGATGTAGCGTCGTTCGACATCTAGAAACATTTCGCTCAAACTGGTGTTATTGGCCGTCCTAAAATGTGTATTGCTGAGGCCTCATTGTGACTTCCAAATGAAGGACAGCAATAGAAGCAAAATTACAGAACTTGGTTCTGATTTACAGTATACATATAGAGCCTTGTTTCATGTGCATTTATTTCATATCTATTCATTGCTTAGTTATTTTCAAAACTGTAAAATTCTTTGTTTTTTTAACAGTTTTTAGTTACAAGATCAAAGGAAATCCTTTAAACGTTTAATTAAAAAAATTCTTAAGACACATCATACATTTTAGATCAGACTTTATCTATGTCGATAAAAAGGAATGTCAAATAAAGATTGTTCCACAAAATCGAAAATTCCAAATTTGCAAAAAAAAAAGACATTCTTTTTAGTACCTTTTTCATCCTGAAATGCCTAATCATATAACAATATTCTTGAAAACAATTTGATGTAGACCAGAAAATAACTATTGCAGGAGCATGACATTATGCTAGAAAATCGAAACTAGAACAGTTCAACTACTTGAGTGTGGCATGTGTGTGCTATGCCTGTATTCTCACGTTTTAATATCGTTTGACAGAATAACCTCTTCGGTGTGTTGATCTAGTGTGCAATCAACAATGTTTAACAAAAACTGTAACAATTACCAAACACTATACATATGTCTTGCCCATGCTTTTATATGTACTTACCAAAATTAGATGTGCAGTACGTTTACCAAGGCTAAGGGATTCCATAGTAAAGGAGTACAATGCAGCAATGATAGATGCCAGTGAAAATGTTGACAGCACTATGTGGAAGATGTCTAACAATCGTTTCAAGGAAAAATCTCCTGTATCTATATAGCTAAATACGTAATTTTTTATGTATATATTGCCAAGAACTTTATCATATCTGATCTGAATAGCAAGTACCAACAAGGCGAAATTTAGTAGCTGAAAATAAAAAGAAATTAAACGAAACATAAGATTTACAATGAAATTAGCAACTAAAATATTTTGAAAGTACTGAAGGTGTTACTTACATTTTGCGGATTATATTAATCAATTATAAATGAATGCTTCTTGTTCTTTTACACAAGAAAAAACCTACATTCAATGCAATGTACTTTAATCATAATATTCATGCATTAATATTGCATCAATCCTTTATATCTCTTTGATACTTTCAATTTTTGCAATAATGTAAAAAAAAATTTAAAGCAAACTTTTTCAAAAATTATGTAGATTCTAAAATATATTTATCTCTTGTACAGCTATCATCAAACTATCTCATCTATTGCAATAGATTTAATCATTTAACCTTTATATTCTCTTTAAAATAGAAAAATACCGAAGTTACATTATTAACAGTAAATTTCGTTATGCTGTACATGTGTTTCAAGGAGTTACCTCTTATCAGCAGCATAAGAATCAAATAGTATGGAAAGTCATAATCCAAAAGTAGTCCAAAAAGAAGTACTGATTACCTAAAATATCAAAATAGGAGGCCAAATCCAGTACTAAGGACTTCCACTGAGTGCTATAATCAAAATGAAGCCTAAGCATTTTCATGGGGTTAGAATTTTGTTAAAACAGTAAATTTTTCAAGAAAACGCAAGGTAAACTTTTCATGTCAGACAAGTCAGACTATTTGGATGAATACCTTTGGGGACCCCTGGTCCATCAGCAGTGGTATTGGCATATTAAAAATATTTCTAATTAAACCTAACTAAACTGAGGCAAATAAGAAATACACTTGCAATTATTTTTTTATAAGAATTAAGAAATGGACATGATTTAATTATCAGATTTTGTCGACTTTCTCTGTCTGATTCCTCATTCTACTGTTAAAGAGTTGAAAAAAATCTCGACTAATCAGCTGTTGCTAAATTCTGTGCAGCCATAAGAGGAAATTTAATACTTAATATTGTACTTGAGAATTAAATGTAATTTTAACTCGGATCAGATGTTATGTTTCATTCCTCAATTACGACTTGCTAATGCTATTTATAATGCAATTAATGGATATATTTGGAAAAAGCTATAATTGTAAACTAAATCATATACTGCTAGTCTTTTGTCAAAATTCCCAGAAACTTCGGTATTAAGTTATTTGTTACCACTGGGTCGATGCCTCTGCTGGTGGACTGTTAGTCCCCGAGGGTATTCACCAGCCCAGTAGTCAGTGCTTCGGTGCTGACCCGAAAACCGATTATATTTGAAAACTTACAATATCTAATTTTAGTTAATTTTGTTGAAACTAAGGAGTATCTCCCTCATGCAAAGCTCTGTCCTTAGCTGATTTTGGCTTTCTATTTAGATCATATTTGGCAATTTGTTCTCTATCAGTTTTTAAACAATTTTGACTTTATTGTCTTCCAAACGTTTCAATTTTATCTGCACTGAAGAGACATGAGTTGTCGAAATGCGCATATGCAGAATCAAAATTCCCAGAAACGGTATTTAGTTATTCTACTCCTAATTTTATCAACTCACAATAGAATTTAAATGGGAACTAATTTTGCACTGCATCAAGATTTAAATAATTTTATTTCATTGTTAAGAAAGATGTACGTAATATTTCATAGAGAGAAAGGAGAAGTGTGATGAGAGGCTACTTCTTGTTTACGTGTACACCATAACACAATTTTGTATGTATATATCTCAAATGGTACGGTTTGCACACCTCTGTTCTACTATTGACAACTTTAATGAACGTAACCTTACTATCTCATCCAAACCTTTACAAGGTAACAGATTTCATAAATTTATAAACATATTTAAACAGTGTTATAGACGTTATGAACATTTGATATCTAAATGTAATGTGACTCGCAAACAGCATATTACCAAGGGCTTTTCTTATCCTCGTTTTTACGGAAATGTTGTTAAAAATGTCAAAAACTGATAAATAATCCAGAAAAACTATGCGTAACTTACATTCTTTACGTAAAAGGGGATATTGACCAGATATTCTTCATAATGCCGTTAATTTGGCTCTAGGATTCAATGACCTGAAGATTTTACTGTTTTACTGGCCTCTCACTGATCGTGTCGATGTCTACTGAAATCCCTTCAAACCCTTCAGAATGCTTGAATTTAATTTTCATTCCTTAGTGCGACAGTGTTTTACCAACAGACTAGGCATCTAGCCGGCAGTTTAGCGGCGAGCACTCCTTGACAAATCTTTCTAAATTACGTTTTGTCTTATTCTTTCCTTTTCAAGATTATGGTCTTGAAGTTAGTAGTCTACTTGGATCTGGTTTTATTTGAATGTAAATTATACTATAGGGAAACGGAATAGAGAGCGGGTAAATTTTGTACACATAAATCGGTTTAACCCTTCCGCTAGCTGTTGCTAGTGACGGTACCAAGCCCGGCTATCACGAGTTCCTATCGTTGTCTATGTGTGTTTTTTTTGTCATTTTATTGTTTTTTCTTGCGCAGTTTCCTGGTGGATTGTGGCAAGTAATTGTAAGTTTTTGGCCATTGTAACTGTTCCCTGTTATCTTTTTTTCATTAATTATATTATGTAAATTTCTGTTAGACTCTCAAGTCACAAATTTTAGAGAAGAACTTTCTCAAGAAAAACTGATAAAAACATTTTTGAACAAAAGCTGTTTCCATTCTTTGAACCCCGTGAATTCATTGGTAGTGGCTCCTTGTGTTACAAGTGTCATTTTACTTTGCAAATGATATAAAATTATGTTTGTATTGAGCTGTAAAAATAAAGATAAAAGCTGAAAATTAAATATTTATTGTATTGTGGTTAATTGTTGTTGATCAAGAAAAAAATAAGTTATATTAAAATGTACTCTTTAGTACTAGAGTATTTAAACTTGTCCCAGTTTAAATCCTTAATATATATATTCGTCTAAGGTAAGGGGCAAACAAAGCACCAGAAGTGAGAAATGATTAACGGATACACCATCCCTCTGCGGAACCTGTTTGTTAATGTAAGATTGACAATCAAACTAAAAACATCGAAAACTTCCCTGATTTGAATAAAAAATCATTTGAATTTGGATACTGCATACAGCTATTTCGGCAACTGATGCCTCATCAGTACAGTTTGTATCTAGACCTTTGGAAAATAATGATAGAAATTTAACTTCTTATCACATCAAGTGATCAGATGAAAATGACAATCGTTCATCTGTACAATTACAATCAATCCAGGTAAAATCAGTTTGTCGCACCTTGTACAACACAGGTAGGCAGATTGAATAAATGACCTTCGCTTTAAGTAATAAAAATCAACTCTCAGATATAAAGTTGTGGTAGCCCCGTGTTTTCAACTTATCAAGACAAGTTCCCTTACAATGAAGTACATAAAACATACACACAGGTACTGCCCGGACAAATGCTCGCAGTTACTGACAGCTAGCTAAGGACATAATTTCCGTTGACTATGATATCAAGCCTTCTTACATATGAAACTTCAATTCAAATACTTCTTAATAGATTTGGTATAAAAACATCATCAATTATGAAAGAAGAACATGATATTGTGCAATGTATATATACTTCTGCAATTCATTTAAAAATGGATGAAACATTTTTGTGGTATCAGTGTGAGACAGTGTTTGGGAACCCACCACTTTTCTTGGCCATTTACATGCAGTGTCAATAGGATTTACTGAGGAGGAACTTTTCATTCATGTTAAAGGGGTAAGTCATTTTTATACTTGATAATTTTTAGCTTAAGAATTTAATGGCAACATTTCTGTTCTATTTGTTTATAAAATAATAATGATGATGAATGGAATGCACATGCAACCTTAACTAAGAGACCTATTTACATGTATTAAATGTCTCTGTCTTACTTGAAACAGTTAAGATGGTCCCTGGAAGGATGCATAGACACTTTCAGATATTTTGGAACAGTCTTTAGCCTACTTGATATAGATATAGGCTGTATAGATTTCATAAGCTGCTGCATTGTTAGAAATGTATAGCTTTATATATAGATATAACAATATGAATAAAAAGATCAACTTTCTTGCCATTTTAATGATAGTCTTCAATAGCTTCCATTTGACACAGTGTTCAGAAAAATATAGAGCTTGCATAAAATGCAAAATTATTAGCATAATATATTGAAATTATAAGGTTAAATAGAAATTCACTGAGAAATTAAACTATTCCAAACAGAAAGACTGAAATATTGACACCCTCAATTTATGAATCCAAATTTTAAATTTACTTTGCCCATTTTTATAGTTTATTATTTCAGGTTTTGAAATTTGAAATTCTCCTGTTTAAAATTTCATATCATTTATGTAATTTAAGAAAAAACATGGACTGTGTGTTGAAATGAAAAAAGAATAAATTTCAAATTTATTTTTAAAGATCAAATGATGATTCATTTTTTATTTGTAGGTAATTTTTGCCTTGAGTCAACATATATAAAGCTTAAAAATGAAATTAAATAATTTTGAGTTTAACATTTTATTTTATTATTATATAATGAAATTTAATAATTTTGAGTTTTGCATATGCAGAAAGTAAATTCATAGTGACTTCGGTATTTAGTTATCTGTTACAAAGCAAAAATTAAATTAAAATTTTGTGTCATATTTTTATTATTACTAGTTATCATATCTTTTGCATTTTTGTATTCCCATTATTTTCATAGTATATTCTTATCAGATCTTATAATAATAAGTACATGTATAATTTTGAGTGTGACCTGGGACTAATATATTTTCAAGTGTTAAACAGTTAGGAATTACACAAATATAAATATTATTGACATGAATCATATTAAATAAATAAATACCGAAGTTACTATGAATTTATTTTCTGCATATGCGCATTTCGACAACTTATGTCTCTTCAGTGCAGATAAAATCTAAACGTTTGGATGACCATAAAATCAAATATGTTAAAAAGCTGATAGAGAACAAATACCTAATATGATCTAAATCTAAATCTATTAAGTGATACATTCAGAGACATTGAATTACACATCAAATTTACATTAGCTTACATATATCTATTTGATTGTTATTGGCAAATTGAAATTTTTTTTATTTAAAGTAAGTAAATATTTAGATTGATGTGTATATTACATCAACACATCTCAGTACAATGTATCACTTAACTATTTAATTTTGTATGTTGATTACCAAGTTACATTTTTCTCCTACCTACTGTTGATTTATTTTGCAAAAATTGAAAAGAATATTTTGGCCATTTATTTGAAGTATAAAAAAATGTTAACATTTAACTACATTGTAAAATTATCACATTAAAAATGTTTAATAAAACCTATATTGTCCTAAAGGGATTGCCAGGTCCCCCTTAATTAAATTTAAGGCTTGTTAAGGAGATTTTCCTTGTTATCTCTTTATACTTAACTTTATAACATTGTCAGTGGCCTTCCGAATAAACACATGGCGATGCCTTCATACTGAGTCAAAAAGAACTGACACAACTGCATCCTACAGAGTAAATGTGTATATAAATGGGATAAATAGAATTGTCTATACAATGTCCACAAAATGCACGCTTCAAAATACCGTCGGTCATCTAAAAAAAAGTAAGTGTCACATATTTTTGCAGTGGCATCGAACTCTAGACATATCAAGTCATCGCTACTTTAACGTTTATATGGATTTCCGCTTCAAATAGATAAATTTCACGCCACGATAAGGTATAACATTTTGTACTGACCATATACGCATTACGCTTTCATCGATAGATTGTCACCTAAACTGTAGAGAACGCATTTTCTGACTCGATATACGATTTCTAAAAATGTAACCATTTGTGCTGAAATCACGTGACATGTGATATTTACATCAAAGGTGGAGGTAGAAAAATCGATCGTGGCGTTCCCACTGTAGTACACAAGCAAAAGCACAAACTAAGATAGTTAAACGAAAACGAGTGAAAATAACTGATATTTTTGACAAAATTGTGGTAAAACAGTCTATTGGATCAAACGAAAAACATGTACTGGTAATATTATTCAGTTATTTTTGCGAGATAAAGAATGCATACGAGTTTCAAATGGCGATAGATATTTTTCAAAATTCAATAAAATAGTGACAGAGGATTTCAAAGATGTCCGAGAAACAGCATTTATGACAGATGAATTTCTTCCATGGTTCCGTATAATGACAGTGTATGCACCTTCATAATAAATTCTAGCTGTGATATACTTTTTTATTCGATGTGAGAAAATGTGTGCGATATTTTTGAAAGGCTGTTTTAGTAGACTTTGATGGACTCTTTTTTACTTTCATCTATATAGTCTGATTTGAAAATTTGATATGTAATCATCTTGATGATCCGCATGGTGGAATGGATACCAGCCCTTACGAACTTTCAATGTGTATCATGATCATATTTTCTTTTCACATATAGATGGACTTTAAGTGCAAAATATGTCTCGTTCAGTTTGTATACTGTCTTAGGCTTTAGTCAAATAGAATGTGTGTGCTGAATGCAAGTGTGAGTGTGTAGGAAGCCAGGAAGAATAGGAACTCGATGTCTAATAAATGAATATATGAATGTGTAATATGTATGTAAATTATGATGTATATGTAATAAAGATAAAAAAAGATGTCCGCACAGAGAGACTGGGGTTGCAAATTCGAATCCCACACGGGGCATTGACAAAAATGCCAAAGTTACATATCAAATATCCTCGACTCGACTCGACTTGACTCGAACAGAAATGAAATAAACTATAATACGACACGTACATTTTTATGAATGATCAAAGCTGCAATAATGTGGAACTGTTATTTATCAGATGTGAAAGTTAATGAATCAATGAAATATCGACGTTTGTCAATCCTAAAAAGCTAAAATTTGATGTCATGTTTTTTTTTCAGTCCGAGAATTATCAAAACTTGGCCAGGTGTAGTATGCGCCAGAGTTTTTTAAAAGTACAAGAATGCAAGTCGGGTAGTAAAAACAATATATAATAATAGTCTTAAGGGCCCGAAAAACCTGGACATCTTATTTAAAACTCTGGATAACCATTTTTTTGCTTATACGAGACCTTAGTTTAGATATAAACCTAGATATAAACTCACTGATGAGGCATCAGTTTCCGAAATAGCTATATGCAGTATCAAAATTCAAAAAAATGTTTATTGAAATCAGAGAAGTTTGCGACGTTTAACTTTGATTGTCAAGCTTACATTAGCATACAGGTTCCGCAGAGGGATTGTGTATCCGTTAATCATTTCTCACTTCTGCATGAGCGTGCAGTACATACAGTGACTTTTTGGAACAACGGCAGTAGAATACCGAAGGAACAAAGTGGTGAAATTCACAAAAATCGAAGTCCAAAGACAGGGCAAAAACGAGAACACAGAAAACAATGACGTTAGACACATAAACAATGACGCCAGACAGACACAAAGCACAGAACCAGAAACTACAACATTCAGAACAAAGGCACCCACAGTGTGAACTCCAGTGAAACTGAGAGTGACATCAGGTGCTCCGGAAGGGTAAGCATGGAAAGAGCAAAAGCACTGTCACAAAAACTGCTGAGTCAGGAATATGTTCAGCCGTTGTTACTTTCGTCCCTTTAGAAATTCCATGGCCTTCACCACGACATCATAGTCAGTGTCACAAATGAAAACTGACATTTTCAGCTAGATTCACGTCTTGCTGGATTTGACATTACCGGTTTTGACTTAACCCTTGATTGACCCACTGACAATGTGACGGGTGCTGTATACAGAGCAGGACATACTTACCCTTCCGGACCACCTGATGTTGCTCTCGGTTTTTATGGGAGTTCACACTGTCAGTGCATTAGTTTTTTGTGTTGTCTTGTTATATTTTAGTTTTGTCTTCGTCAGTGATGTTTGTGGTACCGATTTGTCCCTGTCCATGTTTGACTCTAAAGTGATTACAAAATCTTTTCAAAATTTCACCTTGGTACTGTTTGAGGGTTAGAGAAGTTACATGTACCATGGCTCTCAATTGGTTTTGTTTTGGGTTAGAAAATGACAATAACCAATCACTAACCTAACAGATCTTTCAAAACATATGCCTCACTGACCGTGTAACGGGTGCTGTATAGAGAGCAGGACATGCTTACCCTTCCGGAGCACCTAATGTCACTCTGTTTTTTTGAGAATTCACACTGTTAGTGCTTCAGTTTTTTGTGTTGCATATGTAATGTTCGTGTGTTTTTTGGGCATGTGGTGTCTTTGGTCTTCAGTCTTCTGGTGTTCTTTCTTTCGCCTTGTCTCTGGACTTTGATTTATGTAATCTTGTGCTTTGTTCCTTCGGTATTCTACTGCCGTTGTTCTGGTGCTCTGTTTGCTCTTAATTCGAAGTACAGTCAAGCCCCACTGCGGGGAAGCCCATTCGTTACATGTATCTAAATCTTTAATTCTAACCCCATTTGGGTTCTTATTTTAGACCCTTGTACATATGTATTTATTTATCACGTTTGACCTTTGCATTGGCGTAAATATTCGTAAAACCGGAGGAGATTATCAAGTTTTCACGTTGACTGATATTTATAGACAGCTTATTTATTACATGTAAGGTCTGCATTCTCTTTCAAATTCTGAAGAGAATCCGTGGAGCTTGTCTTGCTTTAAAACAAGAATTAGAGGGATACGAAAATTAAAACACAACATCTTTATTGTGCTTGTTTTGATTGTGTGTCATAGGCAGATCTATTTTGATCGCCCATTTTGACGAGTGTATCTCAAAAATGTATCCGGTTTTCCAATTTTTTCGCCTCTATCTGCACTGAAGAGACATAAATTGTCGATATGGCCATCTGCAGAACACACAATTTCTTTAATCTTTGGTTTAATGCATCATTAATTTTTTTTAAATGATGTTTTGCGCTTGATAAAGCCGCTTTTCTTGCTATATAATCAAATCAAATTCGAGTCCAAGGACCTTTATATTAAATATATACATTCACCAGGATTCGAACTCCTTCTGCTTTAATCTTTCCACGGGACCACTCCGACTGACGTACAAAGTGTGTTAATTTAACATACTTAAGCTACCCTTATCAATCATGTGTGAAAATAATTTTGTTACTCTAATTATATGCAAATTTCTTTGATCCCACATGCAGAAAGTGCTTAACTAGTTCTGCCTGTATTATCTTTGAATTCGAAGTACAACTAAGCCCCACTGCGAGGAGGTACATTCGTTAGCTGTATCTCTAATTCTAACATCGTTTGGGTTTTTATTTTAGACCCTTGTATATATATACAATCGTTCACCTATACAATCAATGCAGGTAAAAATCAGTTTGCCGCACCTTGTACAACACAGGTTATGCAGATTGAAGGAATGACCTTAGCTTTAAGTAATAAAAATGAACTCTCAGATGTATATAAGCTTACTCCGATAACTGTTATACTTGTCCGAAACACAAAATTCACTTTTGATCTGAAAAAAGTAGAAGTATTTAATGTTATAAATAAACACTTAAAACATTCTGTTTGAGGGTTAGAGAAGTAAGACGTGCCATGGATTTTTAATTGGTTTTGTCCTAAGGTTAGAAAATGACATTACCCAATCAGGTTAATAAAAGCTCAATTCTTAACTTGAGTAGTGCTAGAATATTAGCTATGAAATCGTACAGACAACTCTGACATAGATTGTCAATTGTTTTTTAATGCCATGTGGTGTTCATTAGTTTGTCCCGGTGTCCGTTTGCCATTCCTTCTAATTTAACAGAATTGCTACTAATCATATGTACAAGGACACGTCGTATCGCAATTTTGATTCGTCAAATTTAGTAGGTTTATAGAACTGAATTGTAGGGGCTCAGACTGCTGGTGCTTTAGTTTTGTGGCGTTCTTGCTCATTTTTGTTTATTTGTTCTGTCTTTGTCATGCTGTCTCAATTTGTGTTGGATATTAATTGCCGTTATTTTGGATTTTTGACTTTTGAATGCCCCCTTTCATCATTTTTGCTTCGGTTTTCGTTTGCGATGTATTGAAAACACTGATTTCAGAGGAAAATCTTGTGGACGCAACACCTTTCAAGCCCCTACACCTATTATGTACAAAATATACGGGATAATAGCCAGCGTATATATCAGAATACATCACGTCGCAATTTTGATGCGTAAAATTTTGATTATGCAGCGGTTAATCTTGTGGAAACATCTCCTCTAGAAACCGCTACTCGTATTATTTACAAATTTTACAGTATTGTTAGTCACATATGTTCTCGATCATATTTCATCTCCTTTTTTTTTTTTTTTTTTTTTTTTTGTTCAAAATATGTTCAATTATTTCAACATTGTTTATTAGGATTGATAGTACTATGGGTATTCGCTAATCCAGTATTCCGGTACTTTGTTGTTTGCCCAAAAACCGATTTTATTCGTAATAAAACTTGTAATATCTAAATTAGAGGAGTATCTCGTTAATGTAAAGCTCTGTACTCAGCTGATTTTGGATTACAGTTTAGATTCTTTTGATTATTTGTTCACTATCACCTGCCATACATCTTTCGATTAATTGTTTCCAGTGCTTTGAATTGCACTTGTCGAAATTATTACATAATTTTACAGTTACTTCGGTGTTTTGTAATTTGTTATACAATGGCATATCTTGTAAAAAAAATTCCTCAGAAAACTTAGTTATATTTATTTCAAATAATACAGCATTGTTCGTCACCGTATGTAATTTATTTGAGCAATATCAAACTGAAACATTTCGAATAAGTAGCATATATCTCTCGATTATATACAGCACTGTGCAAAGTTCTCTATATGATTTGACAAAATGATTGAGTCACAATAGTAATCTAAAAACAATATCCCCAAAGAGTTGGTAAGAAATGGGCTGTAAGGGATAGTGTAGCACATGGATTACAATGGAAAGCAAATCAGAAAATTGGGTATTTTGCTAAACCTTATTTCTTACTTCAGGTATATGAATAGAGTTTATATAATTCAGTACAGTCCCTGCCCAAATGTTTTTGTAAAGAAGGACTTAAATGTTTTGATTTCAGCAATATGAATTATCAACATTTTACGGAAACCTCTACCTCCCCTTTTTGCGAAAGACAGTGGAGTGTTTGGTTGCCGTGAAAACTGAACAAAAATCCTGAAATTTTTGAAAAGCAGTATTCAGCTACATGATTGATTGCATCTTGCTAAGATCGCCCATGTCTACTAAGAATCAGTTTTATAGTTAATTAAACACATTTTTGCTTTCGAAAAACAAATTGTCGCATTGTGGATCAATTAGTTTGCTTCAGACATCTTACAGAAAACGTCTCATTGGAATTAAGATATTATTAAAGCAGAAATGTTCGTTGGGGGTAACTTTCGTTTATTTTGTAGGTATGAGTTATCCAAGAAAGTATCTCCACAAATTTAATTGCAGGAATACAAACGCCTAAATATATCATTTATTCCACGAAAATTTGTCCCCATGAAAAAGATTTTAGAAGTTCAATTCACGAAATTGTTTCCTCAGCAAAACAAATGATTATAAAGTATTAAAATTGAAATATAATAACATTGAAAAGGAACAAAAACATATGTCCTATCCCTTTCATTTGTTGCAAATATAACAAAAATAAATACAGATGGTCATATGTATTCGCTTTGATGTAGCAGTTTTGTATGGTTGAATTGCAATAAATAATATACTATAAGTAACCTATCTTTCATCGTTAGACATGAGTTGCCAAAATGAGCATATGCAGTAGTTATATTTACAGGGACTTCGGTATTTTGTTATTTGTTACAACAGGGTCGATGCCTCTGCAGGTGAACTGCTAGCCCTCGATGGTATTCACCAACCCAGTAGCCAGTACTTCGGTGTTGGCCCGAATACTTATTTGAAAACTTACAATATCTAAATCTAGCAAAATCTTGTTAAACCTAAGGAGTATCTCCCTTCTGAATAGCTCTGTCTTAGTTCCCTAGCAGATTGTGGCATGTAATTATAATTTTCAGCCATTGTAGTTGGTTCCTGTTGTCCCTTTTATTTCATTAAGCTGTTTTTGGCTCTCTTTTTTTAGATCATATTGGTAATTTGTTCTCTTTCACCTTTTGCACATATTTCGTTTTACGGATTTCCAAATGTTTTGATTTGATTTGCACTGAAAAGACAAAAGTTGTCCAAATGCGCATATACAGAAATTATATTCACTGTGACTTAGGTAAAATGTAACAGTTATTATGGTATTAAGCTATCTATTATCTTCCAAAACAGTCTTGATAATGACAGAACTAATATGAATAATATATATATATAGCAACGAAGGATAAGTTGGCTGCAAAGACTAAACCTGGCCTTTGCTATTTTAAATAATGCATTATTGAAACGGAAAGGATTTCATTGGTTCTGTTTAGACAATAAAAATAAGTTGTTCCGGTTTGGATATATTCACTTTTTTTCAAACTTGAATTGCAAAATATAATTTAACTGAATTAAAATAGATGACAAAAAGTACATATAATGACTGAAATTAAAATCACAGGCCATAATCTCTTAAATGTGAAGTTTTTGTGAACATATATTTATACTGACTAACGTCTTTTTAACACCTAATGTACCTTTTAAAGCATTTCTGAACAAAAGCTTTAATTTTGATCAACACATATACTACTATGTTGTGAGATAGATCTTTCACAGAATCTAATGGCGGTTTTGTGTCATTCATGTTACTCTCGTCTTGGTATATTCTAAATTCTTTGTTTCCAAATATTGTTCCAACAATCTACAACAAATATATCTTTGTCAACTTTTATATATATGAAACGTTTTTATGGAAGTTGTGTACATAAATTCAAAAATGGAATCATCAAGTCGTTTCTGATTAATAGATATAAATCTCCGCTGCGTTTGCTGCTGACACATCAAACGTTTGAGTGGTAAACCGAAGCAGCTATTACAGTCATATTTCTTAGCATAGAAAAAATGGTAACCAGTTTTGGAATTAACCTTTGATCTCCATCTCACAATATACAATTATACTTATATCCAAAAAATTTTATTTAAACACAACCTTAGTAATCAGGTTTAACACTTCAACTCCAAACTATGGAAGAAAAAACGCAGCAAAGACTAACACTTGTAGGAAAAAAAATGGATGATATGAATCACAATATAGGGTTAAAGGTCAAACAGATAGTGGCATTTGCTAAAGTGGAACTTGTCAAAGAGGTCAAATCCGACATAAAAAACTCGCTTCAAGATGAAGTTCGGATAGAATTGTATAAAATTGAGGATCAAAGGACAAGGCTTTAAATTTGATTATTTTAACTTGCCAGGAAGCCGAAGTAAAAATAGCGATGAAAGAAAAACTTTCGATAGCGCAAAATTTACAGAACTGTGTAACAACATTGGTGTACATGAGTTAGATTTTAAGTTACTCTTTAGACTTGGGAATATTAGAGATGGTGTAAATAGGCCAATGAAAGTAATTTTTAATAATAAAAAAACACAGGAAAAATGTCTTGGATAACGCTTCAAATTTACGAAAATTACCCAAATCAAGTGAATTTATGCGATGCATATTTGTGAAAGACCTTACCCCAAGACAACGTGAAGCCAACAAATTTAGGAGAGAAGAAAGAAAAAAGGGGAATAAAAATCAAAAGAAAAACCAGTCGATTGAAGATCAAGTTTATAATGAGGAGATAATTATTGAAAAAACACCTAAAACGACTACTACAGCCACTATTGAAAATGTAAACTTTCAAGATACTTGTCAGTCCGAACTGTTGTCACAAGTATTATAACAGCCCTTATTAAGTGCTAATTTACGACCTTCATTACAAATTGGGGACACTCTACGGTCTGACTTGCAATTAAATATTATGGATACATCATCATTTGGTTATTGGAGGTATTTTTTCACCAATTGCCAGCAGTAAAGAGTCAATGAAATAAATGATTATAATGTTGTAATCACAGATGTAAATAACGCACAATTGTCAGTTATGTACACAAATGCTGACAATCTTTTTAATAAGAAATACGAGCTTCAAACCATTATAGCCGATAAAAAATATGATATTATTGCCATAACAGAAATATTCCCAAAACACTATCAAATTGATTACGAGGATAATTTTTGGAATATAAATGGATATACACTACATTGCCCAGTAAATAAGACCTTCACAGGCAGAGGGTGTATAATTTACAAGAAGGAAACACTTAAAGCTTACCAACTTGATAGCATAAAGACAGAACTAATTGAACAAGTTCAGATTGGTATACAACCAGGAATAGGCTCAAATCTATTAATCTCCTGTATTTACAGAAGCCCAAATTCAAATAATGTCGAATGTATACTAGAATTAAAGGAAGTTTTGGGTAGAAACAAAATCCGTAATACCAAATTTGGTAGTGTTCTACATATGGGGGATTTTAACTTCAAAGAAATTGACTGGGAAACATTAAGTACAACGACTGTGACTGATCATTTGTCTGCAAAATTTCTAGAAACTGTTATGGACTTATATCTTACACAACATGTCATTCATCCAACAAGATATAGGGGAGATAATATTCCAAACATTCTGGACCTGATTTTAACAAACGAAGAAGGTATGATAGATGATATTAATCATTGTGCACCAATCGGCAACAGTGACCATGAGGTTCTTGAATTTTATTTTAGATATGATACTGTATATGCACATGATGTAAATAATACTGACAAACTATGCTATTTTAAGGGTAATTATAGAGAAATGAATGAATCGCCTGGCAAGGTAGACTGGGAAAATTTACCGGCAACACGGAGTATTGAGGAGCTGTGGGGTAGATTTGCCGATAAATTATCATATGAAAGTAAGAAAAACATACCGGTGTGCAAATCTAGGCCTAGGCAATACGATACTCCCTGGATGGATAAGAACACCCTGTCTGCAGTACAAAACAAGCGTAAACTGTGGAAATAGTACAAATAATGTAGGACTAATACAAACAGAGAAAGATACGACCAAGCCAAAACGGTTTCAAGCGCTAAAGTACGAGAGGCCCAAGCCAAATACGAGAGAACAATAGCACTTAAATCCAAGGAAGACTCGAAAACATTTTGGAAATATGTGCAATCAAAAACCAAGGTAAAGAATCGATCCAGTGTATTATAGACAACCATGGCAAAATCTTCAGAGATAATGAGCAAAAAGCCCAACTCTTAAACAATTACTTCCATAGTGTCTTTACCCATGAGCTTAACACAGACCCATTACCAATTTTTACTAGCAGGACTGATTTAAAATTAGAAAATGTATTTTTCAATGAAGCCATAGTAAAAAAACACCTCAACAAAATTAAAGAAAATAAATCACAGGGTACAGACGAGATCCATCCTAAAACTGTTAAAGAAACAATAGACAATGTTACGCAACCAGTAACAATCATTTGCAACAAATCAATGGAACAAGGCAAACTACCAAGTATATGGAAAGCAGCTATGTTGAGCCCTTAAGTGTAATCCTTACCTTAATTGTAATCCGATTACACTTAAGGTTAAGGACCACCCTTAAATGTAATCCTGGTTACATTTACGGTCGCAGGACCTCCCTTAATTGTAACCGATTACAATTAAGGGAGATGGTGTACATATGCCTGCAGTACCTACCGTAATTGTAATCCCTCGGAATTAGTTTATAATTTGCAGCCCATATAAGATAAGAAAACGTGTTCCGCCAAAGAATGATTACGAGTCATATTTGTTTTAAATAGCCATCGTTACCATGGAAACAAAAAAGGGCGGATAAAAAGTGCTCAAAATTGTTTCAAAACATTATACAAAAGAAATGTAAAAATTGTTCTAAAGCTTTCAATTCCCTAAAACAGAAATAGACGGAATTGTATGAAAATGATAGAAATTCTGTCTTTTAAACAATATTTTTACTAGACTCAAGCTAGCGACCAATTTCTAGCGACCAATTTTCTAGCGGCTAATTTTGGGGTTTATCTAAAAACCAAAAATTAAAGGCATACTGAAAAGAACCATAATGCATATTATTTCTAGCGACCAATTTTTGTTTTTTTTTTAATTCTAGAAATACGGCAATTGCTAACGTTTCTATGGGGATAAATCAAGTAGCTAAGAATCGCTTGAAAATGTACAGACAGGATGTTAAAGATTTGTAGACACTATTCTGAGGGTTAAAATTTTCTAAATGATAACCGTTGTAATGGAATCGAAAAATGAGGGACGGAGGGATCTTTTTGGGGACTCCGTGATTAGTTGTTTTATTCAACGGGCTGATTCGGATTTAACCCGTAACAATACCCATGATAAATGGAATAGGAATCTTCATTTTTGGGATCAGGATTAAGTCATTTATTTACTGGGAAAATCGGGATTTTGTCATTATTTTCACGTTAATCTATGATCAGACCCCCTCCTTCCCCCTCTAAAAGAACGGGAAGATAAAAAAAAACAGTCAGGATAAACATTTACAGGAAAGGTGACAAGGATGAGTTGTCTTATGTTAGCTCGAATCACAAAATTACTATCTGATGCGACTCCCTCCGACTCACTCCTTCATTCTAAGAACAATCAGACAGCAACAAAATAAATACTTTCATTTATCGGGTCAGACTGTTTCACTGGGATTTGTACGGAAATACCTGATGCTTCCTTGCCAAATCCTGCAGAGAGTTTCGTGTATGATGCTACTGTTGTTCAATACTGAGGACGATGCGACATCTTTACAAATCTTTTTAAATGCAGTTTTGTCAGAGACATAAATTCCAGAGATTCGAAGCTACGGGAAGTATCAAGATTCAAGATTCAAGATTCTTTATTTCTTTAAACACCAAGTTAAGAAAGAAAGATATCACATATTATACATAGAATACAATAAATGCACATGACAAGATAATATAAAATAAGACAATAATATATATGATATACAGACAGTTGATTAACCAGGAGGACCGACTTCAAAATTTATTCTTTTTATTAGTTTACATAGATTTTTTAGCACATCATTACATTATTACATAAACCTTTAGAAGAATTTTCCATTTCTGACCGCCATTTTTGTTGAAACTGATCCGTCAGTCTTTGTTTCATGCTTAAATTAAACCACTTTAAGTTAAAATTTCCTTGTATTTCCCAGGTATTAGAAAAACCACATTTATCTACGATATTTTTAATACACTTTAGCCACTCAATATTATAACCGTCTTCTGTATTTTTATGAGGCATGTATTTATAAAGAATATTTTTCATCTTAAAATTTTCACTGTTAATAATTTTAGCCCAAAAGTTTACCATTCGAAGTTCTATGTAAAGTGTCATCGGATATGCTCCAAGTTCACCATATACCATGAAACTTGGGGTAGATTTGTTGAAATTAAGCAAAAGATTACAAAACTTTAAATGCACTCTTTCGATGATTTCATTGTTACCAAAACCCCAAATTTCACACCCATACAATAAAATAGACTTCACCAATTTTTCAAACAAATAAAACTAACATTTAGTAGACATATTATGTAAACAACCTTTGTTTAAAACATCATACATAGCTTTGTATGCTTTATCCACTAACTCTTTCTTAGTTTGTACAAAAGAACCATTCTTTGAAAAAGATAAAACCTAAATATGTAATATCATGAACTATTTCCAATTCATTTCCATCATAAGAAAAATGAACGTTGGCTAACAAACGAGCATTACTAAATACAATAATTTTGGTTTTAGATGAATTCACTTTCAATTTCCACATTTTACAGTAATCACAAAAAAAAAACATTTAATTGTAATTGTAGGTCCTCGGCAGATTCTGAAAGTAACACGAAGTGTTACAGTCTGTATCGTCACCATATAGCAATACATATAATTTCAAATATATATTTAACTTATTTTCAATATCACATGTAATATCAGATAAACCTTGTGTACCCTTTTCAGAAAGAAATCCCTCTAAATCATTTAAATATAGAGAAAATAGAAATGGTGACAAATTCTCGCCTTGTCTTACACCAATATTACAAGGAAAATATTCTGATGTTTCCCCATTATAGCTAACCCGAGATTTAATTGCCATATACATATTAAAAATAACGTCATACATTTTACCATTTATATCATTAAGTAACAATTTTTGCCACAGACCATCCCTCCAAACAGTATCGAACGCTTTAGCAAAATCAATAAATGCACAAAATATTTTTTTTTCTTTTTGTTTTTCATAAGATTTATTAAAGTATATAAAATGAACAAGTTATCAGTGGTAGAATATCCTGATATATCGTGTCTATCCCGACGCTATCAATATTGGGGCAAAATTCAAATCGTGTAAGACTATAATTCAAATATCTCACTATTTCCACGTATCTTCAATGAACTTAGTATATTTGTATATCTCAGAAACTTTCCAAAACGGATCTCACTGATGAAGTTGTTTTTATGTGCTTCCCACTGACTGCAAATTCACAACAAGTGTGGACCCAAATAGGTGTCTCGCCCGTCGGCACATGGATCGGTGGGAAATTGTTAGACAAATTGCAAAGGAAATGAGGAAATATACTACAAAAATTAACTTGAATTACACCAATTTCAGTTATTAAGAAATGTATCTGATCAGAGAAACTCATTAGACTGTGAAATTGAGGTCAAGGGCAAAAGTCCTACACCAGACTGACATAAACTACCCAAACCAAGTGACATACAAAATATTATTGATCTACCACTAATAAATGTCGAGAAATGGATCTAATCTGAAGAAAATTAACATGGTCACTAAACCTTCATTTAACAGTTCAAGGACAGAGAATCACACACCAAAATGTCATGTACTACTTAAGACCAACCTTCATACCTAATATTAACCTAGCACTTGTATTAATTGAGAAATTAATCGAATCAGAGAAGGTTATCTGGTCAGCAGACCGTGAAATTGAGGTCAAGGACTAATGTCATATGCCAAATTGTTGTTGAGAAAGTGATCTAATCAGAAAAACTTTAACATGGTCAGTAGACTGTGAAAGTGGGGTCAAGGGCAAAAGAAACATATCAGACTGACGATGAAAAACAACAAAAGCGTTGTTCCTTTGCGTGTTTTTACCATGTATTTGTAAAGACTTTGTCTCATGTGCATTTAGTTAATATCCTTTTATTCGCTATGTACTACACATGACCGAGCTACATACCAAATATCATTGACCTACCACTAATAGTTGTTGAGAAATGGATTTAATCAGAGAAATTTAACATTTTCACTAGACCATGAAATCGAGGCCAAGGACAAAAGTCTTATAACAGACTCACATGAACTACCCAAGACCAACCCACATACCATATATCATTGACCTACCACCTATAGTTACTGAGGAATGGATGCAATCTGAAAAAAAACTTAACCTGGTCACTAGACCGTGAAATTAAAGTCAAGGTCACATAATTTTGTGTCCACCAGGTAGCACTTCATCAGTACTGCCACTGTACCAAATTAGATGTGCCTACATAGAAGGGTTTTCAATCTATCCTGTATTTAGTATAAGTTATACTATACTATACTATAACTTGAGTTATAAGTCATACTTTGCAGGCCTATGCCCCACTTTCGGCGTTTTTTTTTTGTCGCGGGCAAGACAAATACATACATAAGCGATAATATAGCGAATGACGCCTTTCGCTACAATCTCGTGACGTCATGTAGCCAAGGTATGGAAAATGACTTTCCATAAGATATACTAGGAGGTCCAGATCTCCATGGTAACGATGGCTACTTAAAACATATATGACTCATAATCAAGCTATGGCGAACACGTTTTCTTATCTTATATGTGCTGCAAATTGTAAACTAATTCCGAGGGATTACAATTACGGTAGGTACTGTAGGCATATGTACACTATCTCCCTTAATTGTAATCGGTTACAATTAAGGGAGGTCCTGCAACCGTATTTGTAACCGGGATTACATTAAAGGGTGGTCCTTAACCTTAAGTGTAATCGGATTACATTTAAGGTAAGGATTACACTTAAGGGCTCAACACAGCTAACATTACCCCCATTCATAAGAAAGGTGCTAAACATGAAGTTTCGAATTACAGACCAATAAGTTTAACATCAATTATTTGTAAAACAATGGAGAGAATAGTTAGGGACCAACTTATGGAATACATGGAAGACAATGATTTCTTTACTAATCACCAACATGGTTTCAGGCAAGGGCGGTCGTGTGTAACTCAACTAATCGAAGTTATAGAGAGGTGGACAGAAGAATTGGACAAAAAGAATGATATAGATGTTATATACCTTGATTTTCAAAAAGCATTTGATACAGTCCCCCATAAGAGGCTTCTACACAAGTTGAAAGGTTATGGAATAACAGGAAAACTTTTCAACTGGATCGAAGATTTTTTGTCAGACCGTAAGCAGAGGGTCGTTTTAAACCGTACAAACTCCACATGGGTCGACGTAACGAGTGGTATACCCCAGGGAAGCGTGTTGGGACCTATCTTGTTCGTCATATTTATCAATGACCTCCCAGATGCTATTTACAACTTTGTGAAGTTATTTGCAGATGATACCAAACTATACGCAACTGTAAATAACGAGCAAGACAGGATTAAAATGCAAGAAGATTTAGATAATTTAATAGAATGGTCGGAAAAATGGATGCTAAAATTTAATAAATAAAAATGTAAGCATATCCATCTAGGGCCTCCAACTGATGCAAAATACAACATGGAACAAGACATAATTGAAACGAAACAACAACAGAAGAAAAAGACCTTGGTATAACTATTGATAATAAATTAAATTTTCAAAGGCATATAAATTTACAAGTAAAAAAAGCCAACCAAAAACTAGGGATTATAAATCGAACTTTTCAACATATGGACAAGGACATGTTTATCATATACTCGATCAGTGCGTACTATCTATTCAAGATATATATTTGTTTTTGGGTACAGATCACAATATCATGGCGTAGGAAATAGTTCGGTGTTTGGCGACTTATTATCAGTTTAACTCACCATAGATCAATTATCTGAAAACACATAATTTAAGAGGTGTATTTTTACTAATGATTTGAAGCGATTTGTTAATGTTTTGATAGTTACTACTACAAATATTCATACACCACCGTTTCCTCAGTATCAGGCGGACATAAATATTGGTTAACAAGTTATAAATAGCATTTATAGACGATGTGTATAAACGATGTGTATTTTTAGACTTTTTATTAATTTTGTGATCTATGTCTAGCTACGATAGTATATTTGTGAATCAGTTACTTACAGCAACATTGAGCGGAAATATTTCGTTATATAGCAATTATTTTAGAAATTAAAGATATGGCCATGTCTTTCCGTATAGCATCAGTTCACGCTAAGATTTGAAAAAAGTCATTAATAGTAATTAGAATTGTGAAAAAAAAACAAAAAAAGAAAAAAAAACAGCAAAACAAAAACTGAAATAGAAAGGACCATATGCTCGCAAATATCTGTCCAATTAATGTTTGTATGAGAAGATGTTGACAGGCAATTAAAAAATTTAATTAGAATCAATTAACTGTTTTATCTAGTACAGGTGCAATTTACCCCCCC
>MJUU01004948.1:35699-63293 GCA_002080025.1 Modiolus philippinarum | reverse complement strand
TACAAACTCCACATGGGTCGACGTAACGAGTGGTATACCCCAGGGAAGCGTGTTGGGACCTATCTTGTTCGTCATATTTATCAATGACCTCCCAGATGCTATTTACAACTTTGTGAAGTTATTTGCAGATGATACCAAACTATACGCAACTGTAAATAACGAGCAAGACAGGATTAAAATGCAAGAAGATTTAGATAATTTAATAGAATGGTCGGAAAAATGGATGCTAAAATTTAATAAATAAAAATGTAAGCATATCCATCTAGGGCCTCCAACTGATGCAAAATACAACATGGAACAAGACATAATTGAAACGAAACAACAACAGAAGAAAAAGACCTTGGTATAACTATTGATAATAAATTAAATTTTCAAAGGCATATAAATTTACAAGTAAAAAAAGCCAACCAAAAACTAGGGATTATAAATCGAACTTTTCAACATATGGACAAGGACATGTTTATTACTTTATTTAAAAGTATGGTCAGACCACATTTGGAATATGGTAGCACGATCTGGTCTGTAGTAAACAAACGAGAAGCAATAAAAATTGAGAATGTTCAACGGAGAGCCACGAAAATGATCAGAGAAATAAAGAACTGGAGTTATGGAGAAAGATTAAAACATTTAGGCCTACCTACGTTACAGTATCGAAGACTCCGAGCTGATATGATCGAGACTTATAAAATTCTAAACAATATTGATAAAGTGGATCAAAAAATGTTCCCAGTCAGAGATAAAATTACTAGAGGTCATAATTATACGATATACAAGAAATATAGTCGTACTAACAGAAGGAAATATAGCTTTTCACAGAGAATAGTTGACAACTGGAATAAATTACCAAATAATATTGTCCAAGCCAGTAGTGTAAATATTTTTAAAAGTCGATTAAATGAACATTGGAAGAACTTTCCTATAAAATTTGAGACAAATTTTTATGGACCGGAAGCTGGACTACAAGCAGAAAATATTGAAATGGAACAGAGAGGCATTTGGCCTATAAGATGATCTCTAGGACCAAGGTAAACAAGGTAATCAAGAAGTCAGTGGCAAAAACTTTAAACATTAACTGAGGAAAACGTCATTTTATTTTGATTTTCAATAATCAAAGCTGACAAATGATAATGTATTCTTCGAAAACATAGACGTTTCATATCGAAAGGACCTAAATAATATTACATTAAAATGGAAATGAGAAAAAAAAACAATGAGAGAAATGAAAACATATATTTGTTTTGGGAAAAAGACAGTCACGTTATCAAAAAGCAAACACTGTAGGCATTCAGAAAGAATTAACGGTACAGGACAAGGAAGTTCTGCATACCGACATTCCGTATTCATAAATCCTTTGAAACATTTGTTCCAAGACAAACATACACAATGGACCGTCTATAACATACTAGTACGAGACATAACTTTTAACTTATTGTTTAAGGCCTCTTCATGATGAAAAACTACAAAAGCGTCGTTCCGTTTGCTTAATTTTACGATGTATTTGTAGGGATTTCGCCCCATGTACATTTAATCCATATTCCTTACTTTTTTAAAATTTTATCATCAAAACCTTCATTAACTTTGTAATTAGTTATTTTGTAATGAAATCAAAAGTAATTACAAGTGCAAAAACGTTAGTTAATAATAGTATGTATACAATCATTCAAGAATACTTTTGCATTTTACGAAAAAAGAACAAACCTCTAAAATAACTTGCAACATGATAATCGCAGCGAACCATCCAATCATCATTCTGAGGATGAATTTTATCTTGGAATAGCACGTCTGTAAATAGCAGTTGTACTTTTTTTTCTTTTTACAAACAAAAAGAATGACAAGACTACATGACAAAATATATAATCACTTTATAATCATTATGCTATGCTTAACAGTTTAAATTCCTATAAACTCATAATTTTTAAAATGTGTTGAGAGACTTTGTTAATCGGAATTTAGAAAAAAGATGCCATGGAATATCATCATCAAAATACGATTTTTGCAAGCTATATGGATGTTGTTTAAAACGTTTATTATATAGAACGTTGTAGATTATGAAAACAGATAGTTTGTTCCGTTTACCATTTACTCACAAAAGAACGATCCTTGCAATTCATTGGCGGAAAAAAGAAGAATATCTGTATAATTATTATATAAAAACCAAGTGAGTTTAAATAGGATGTGCACCGATTTAACCTTTCAATAGCGAATCTTTGGTAAACGGATCCAATAAATATACCCTCCGGAATTAGAGATAAAGGAAACAGATCAACATATTTTCTGGACTTACATCCAAATGTAATGAAAATGGTCATATCAGTACTCAATTTACGACAAAATGGGCGACTTTAATTTCAACATCATCAATTTCCCTAACATGGACAGCAATATCTCAGTCAATGTAGATGTTTCCTCTTACATACTCAATAAAAGTGTGACCTTCAAGGTAGATAGTTTACATACCTATTTATTGTTTTTGTCCTGGATATGGGCAATTTTAGCTGATGTCAATTTCAACAAGAAACAAGTTCACCCAAACTTGTTTTTTTAATGTTGGAAAAGCCAATCGATAAACTTGCATTTTTCATAAATGAACTATGCAGTATGAAAAAGGAAAGGATATGGGGTAAATGTCAAGGAGACAACATCCCATCTCCAGGTTAAAACGACCCTAAACAAAGCATCTAGAGGTCACCGTACGGTCTTCAACACAGTCAGGAACCTCAAACCATATAGCAAGCCCTAAATGACCCCAAAAAGTACAAAAGTGAATAATTCAATGGAAACGAACCACATCCAATAACCCGAATATGAAGAAACTAAAATTTTATAAGAAGATAAGGACAAGCCAATGACCAACATATTCCTGACTTATGACAGGCGCAAGAATTACGATGGGGTTAAACTCGTTTTTTGGATCAAAGCCCCCCCCCCCCACCCAGTAAAAATCAAACTAGAAAAAAGTCCAACTTATCAAGACAAGTGCCTTTACAATTAAGTACATATAACATGACGACAATACACACGGGTACTGTTCTAACAAATGTTCGCAGTTACTGACAGCTAGCGAAGGATATAATTTCCGATGACTATGATATCAAGCCTCCTAACATCTGAAACTTCCAAATAGATTTTGTATAACAACATCAATGTTTAAACCAGATGTACTGTTTGAACCACTATTTCTGTAATCAGATTTTGTCACTCCTCTTAATTTATCCTTGATAATGATAATGTTTATTTCATACTGTTTATTTCAAAACCTAGGTAATAGTTAAGATGTACTTTGCAGTAATTCCTAATGGAGTATTTTGTTCAGGTTGGCTGAACACCATGCTTCATCCCAAGTAATATAATTGTATGACCTATAGATAAAACCAAAGACGTATTGAGAAATATTTAAATTTCTTTTGTCAACAATTTAGGCAAAGACAACAACCTGTTGATCAATTCTTACAGCAATTTAATTACTTACCACATTTGTGAAATTAACAGTAATAATTAACATTTCCTTGTGGAAAAAATAAGAAGTTTCGGTCCGAACTGTGATTCACGATTCATTTTTTACTTACCACTGGGATGAACATTTCTATTCACTGTTGACGACCTTATAATAACAATTACTGTTGAGTTGGAACCGGACACTACCGCATTATAAGGGTCCAATAAAACCAGTTAAACCAAATTCTCCGGTGGTTTTGCACCTGCTGGGTATTTTTGTCCCTAAGATTTCGGCTCTTCAGTAATTTGTTATTACTCTCATTTATATGTTCTTTAAACGACTACTTAAGGAAAAAGCAAAATCGAAAAAGGAAAAAATATTCATCTATAAATGCGAGAAAAAAATGAATTAACCAAAAAATGATCTTAATACGAAAGTTAAGATGGTAAACATGGATAAACAAAAAATCAAATATGTGTAGACCAAAAATCTAAAATTGACAGACTAACAAGTTTAACGGACCCAAAAACGTATACAAAAGGATTATATCCAACCACTGCTGCAGTTATTACTACAGAAGTTACTACAGAAGTTTTAGGGTGATCAAAATGATGCGATATATCAGTACAATATTTCTATTTTATAAAATGCAAATAGACATTCTTGAGTATATGCAGAGTTTACTACCGATAATAATAGATGCTACGCCTGAAGCAAATAATGCTTACTCTTTCGGAACACCTGTAGATATTGTTATGATTTTCTGTGTCCTCTGGTATATTACACCGTTGTTATTTAGTTTTGTCTTCGAATTTTTGTTGGTTTTTCTTTTGTTTTGTTTTTTGGACAGATTTTTCCCTCGTTATTATTTCATATTGCAGATATTTATACTATAACTAATCCGGGATTCTGATTATATTAAAATATTCAACGAATGATCGAACATCGCAGTAATTAACGAGTGCGGGCAGCGCATGAGTGAATTACAGTGTTTTTCGATCATGAGTTGAATATTTTCGATAATTAGAATCTAGGATTAGTTATTGTTTTTACTATACAGATCAGTTCTCGCATATTTAATGGTTTAATTTACGATTCTTTTCATGAAATACGTTTCCCATGTTAATCCACTTAGACGTTTACTAAACAACAAAGTTGACGACGCCTATTGTGACGTCACTTCCTAGAGAATAATTTCACAGTTAATTTCAATGAGAAATTTCGATCTTTCACCGTCCTCTATATAATAGATATGTTTCCAAACTTCTACGGTGTTTGTTTGCTGATTAAAGAAGTAAAATATACTATGGATTTAAACGATGGTCAAGTTTATTTCACCTCAGAATTTTCTAGAACCTTGACTCAGTATTTTTTCATTGGAATATTCTGGATCTCTAGTTCATTATCACACTGTAACAGCATTAAAACTTTCGACTTCTCCACATTTTACACTACCATTCCTCATAAACAACTAAAATCTAGAATGAAAGGTTTAATTCATAGATGTTTCTCACGTAAGAACGGTGAACGAAGATATAGGTACATTGTTATAGGTACAGAACAAGCCCATTTTGAGAAAAAATACTCCGAATCTGAGAAAGAGTATACAGAGGGAGAAGTGATTAAAATGTTAGAGTTTCTGATTGTCCAGTTTGGAGAACTTGTTTTTCAACAGACTCTTTGAATTCTTATGGGCACAAACTATGCATCTCTCTTAGCCGATCTGTTTCTCCACTTATATGATGCTGAATTCAAAGAAGGACTTCTTCAAAATAAAAAAAAGACTGGCCAAATGCT
The DNA here is from genome assembly GCA_002080025.1 of Modiolus philippinarum. Taxonomy (NCBI): domain Eukaryota; kingdom Metazoa; phylum Mollusca; class Bivalvia; order Mytilida; family Modiolidae; genus Modiolus; species Modiolus philippinarum. The sequence goes on along the minus strand of MJUU01004948.1, from coordinate 58,060 downwards.
TCAATTTTAGCTTCCGTAATAAAGATGATATTTTGTCACTAAACAACCCTCGCTTTGGTGATTTCCATCATCTGATTCATCCAAAAGAGCTCTAAATTAAGGATACTACAGATACTTCCACATCGGCCTCATTCTTTGACTTTCATCTTGAAATTGAAAATAGAGGTTGACTTCAAACAAAGCTGTACCACAAACTTCACTTTTCCAATAGTCAACTTCCCTTTTCTTTGTAGCAACATCCAAAAAGCGCCGGCATTACGGAGTTTACATCTCCCAGCTCTTTCGCTATTCAAGATCCTGTTTTCGATATAGTGACTTCCTTGATAGAGCCCGGTTGCTCATAAATAGGCTACTTAAACAAAGTTATGTTACCCAAAACTTGAAGTCCTCCCCCAGAAGTTTTACGGTCAACATCACCATCTTGTGGACCGCTATGGGATATCTGTTTACCAGATGACAATAAATCTTTCCCTTTAAAGCTTAATTGTGTTTTCCTCTATCGGATTTGACTTTACTGCCGGATTTGACATGTTCAACACGGCGAGTGTCTTATAAGAAGCAGGATATGCTTACTCTACCGGTGCACCTGATCTCACCCATGGCTTTTTATTGGGTCTGTGCTGTTCACCTTTGTGTATGTGTCTTCATTTGTTTTTTCTGTTCCGTATTCATGTTGTGTCTCTTTTTCTTTGCTGTTTCCGATGTTGCCATTGTCCTCGGATTATTCGTTTTGGATCGACGGTTCGGTTCTCACTTACTTTAACTTACGTTATCATATTAGCCAAATTTGATCTTATTGTTGACAATGATTTAAATGTTATTTCTACCTTGTAATATTAGAATATGAGATTAACCAATCAGTTATCCAGCAGATATTTCAATGTAACGTATTATTCGATTCTATTTCTTTATCGATATTGAATATTGTCTTCTTTCAGTTTTTCTCCAATGCTGCATCAATACATTGTAGTACATGGGGGCAATAACAAAATTACCGAAAAGAGTTATCAAGAGCCGAACTCCACGAGACAAAAAGACAAATGGGATGGAAACCACCGCAAACGTTGTCGCGCGCAATGGTCCTGGCTTGGTACAAGGATTTCAAGAGAAATAGGGGGTTAAACCGGTTTTATGGCATGCCAAACATCCCCTTCCATTGCGGTAGTGTCCTGTAGCATCTCTACAGCAATTGCTATTGAAATGTCTTAGACACTTTAAAGAAATGATCATTCTAGTACTTAGTAAAAAAGATCCTTGAATCAGATTTCGGACCGAAACTATCTAAAGATTTTTCCACAAGGGACTGATATCTATTAAAAAACTGTTTTAATGATCGTATGAGACGGAGTTTTTGAAGTCTGGATTAATAAGCAGGTCACGGAGATACCTATGTCTAATGGGAAAGGCTATATAATTTGAGCTAGATCTTTCGTAACGATGCAAATGAGAAATATTCCAGGAGAAGCTGTCAATGTAAGTGAAATTGATAATTTCGAAATTAGAATCGTCACTTTTGTCGTAAATTTTAGTAAGATGACCATTTTCGTCAACTTCGAGATGCAAGTTAAAAAAAATAGATTTGGTAGCTTCTTTTGTTTTATTTATCTCTAGTTCTGGTGGATATATAAACGGGATCCATTTAGCCAAAGATGCGTTATTGATGGAAAGAACATCATCAATAAATCTACAAGTTTAGCATCTTTTATTTTATGATCCTTTATGAGTCCCTGAAGAAATTCCGTCTCTATAGAATATAAAAACTAGTCTGTGAGGAGAGGAGCACAATTAGTGACCATTTGTATGCCAACTTGCTGTCGATAAATAGCACACATTTTAAAATGAACAGACATTGATAATTATGCTTACCGTTGTTCGAAAGTTACCTCGTCCAACGTAAATGTCAAAATTATTATAATCGTTGTATGCTTCGGTAGGGTATGTATGTATTTCATCGGCATTTTCATAGCAAAATATAGTTTTCTGTGTAGAAGTAAAGGTGTCAACAGAGGAATTGACTCCACAACAATCAAGCTAAATGAAATATATAAAAATGATTATAAATGATTTTACCTTTGTATGTAATTAAGATAAACATTTTGTTTAAAAGTATATTTCATTTGTAAATACAAAAGTCCGCAACCCAATCTGAAATGCAAATTAATGACGTGATAAAGGGCATTTTTGCGTTCATGACGTCGTCACTACAAACAAAATTCTTAAAATGCTAGACAAATGTTTTTAATTTTGAGCAGATTAAGTTTAAATACTCTTTTTTTTGGTTTCCGTTGAAACCAAAAAATGACGGCTTGCCAAAAATGTTCTGTGTCGGATTGTGTTCCCCTGATTCAGTCGAATGTTTTACGGATTTTCCTTACAGGTCTCTTCCTTTGATCGATTCGGACCTTTATTGTCACTTTTATTATTTGCAACGGCAATTTTGAGAGTTTTGGAACCATAAAACAATTCCCTATATACTCCACAACGTTTGGTCATTTCAAGCACTTGAAATTGTTCTGTCTTCATATTTTATAGTGATAACGGTCGCCATTTAGTGATCTCTGACACTTAATCCACCCTCTCATATGCTGAACAAAATTCCAGTAATGTTTCATTTGATTCTAAGCTTTTCATTTCTTTTTTGAATTTCTTCTGAAGTCTATGTATCTTGGTGTTTTTGATATTGCCGTTGTCTTTTGATTTTTCGTTTTTAGTATGACGCTTTATATTTTGTCAGTTTTTTAATTGCAGCCCACACAAGCAGGTAACCAGGAATGTAGAGACATGTACATGTAGTAGTGATTAAAACCTACTTTTTGTATCAAAATATTCCATTGGATAGTGAGATTATTTATGTCACTACCTCGATAATATCCAGTCTGCTGTATTTCAAGTTGTGCACGTAAATCATTATTTATCTGTAAAGAAATTAGTGTAAATACAAAAATGTAACTCGATACCACTAGTATGAATTAATTTATAGCAACAACGTAAAATTTCCATTTGAAAGCAAACATACAATGTCCTTACTGAACTAGTGTTAATATGGCTTAAACGTAATGACGTAATTGCCAATAAAAATTCTCTTCTTGAGAGAAATATTTGCTTTCAAACAATAAAATTAGTTGAAGAATATAATACACTTTAATCCTTCTCAAGCGCATAAAATTTAACAACATTCCCCAAAATCGAGCAGTAACCTTATATTTTAGCTTCCACCTTTTTTGCATGAAAGCTATCATTGTAGTTCAGTTATGGTGTACTTTTCTCATGTTTCATATCATCAAACTTTCAAATTTGTCATTTATTATTTTTTGTAATTTCCAAATGTTTTTTTTTCCGGTTTATAGTACCACATCGTACTATTTTATATTGCAAAGTTTTTCTTACAATCGACTTGATGATTGCCTCATTTTTGTTTATATGTTGTAATTGTCCACTAGCTCTAGACAACAGTGCTTTTGTCAAGCAACGGACGACATTGGTTGTAAGTGCACTTTGCCAGTTTTATATATGTTTATTAATGACCCCGCATCCATGGGATAAATAAAAACATGGATGTAGCGTTCTTCGACAAGTACCAAAACATTCCTCTCAAACTGATGCTAGGGGCTGTCTTCAACTTTCCATAAGGTATCAGCAAAGTTCCTCTTTGAAGGACTCAATGTGACTTCAAGGTGAGGAACAACAATGAAATCGTTGTTCTTTTGCTTGGTTCTACAATGTATTTGAAGAGACTTTGTCTCATGTGCATTTACTCCATACCTTTCCCTTGTTTTTATACTATTTTGCAATCCTTAAGTATGCTCTAGTAGAGTTAATATCAACCTGTCTTGAACGACCAATAGGTTGTTGGATGTATTTACTGTCCTTGATACCTCTACTTACGTGCTTGTGTTTTTGTCGATATGTGTAGTTAATTTATTTGCCAAATTTTAAAAAAAGTTGAATTTTAAAGAAAGGAAATAAACATCATATTTTTTTTACTTAAATAAAAAATAAGTATAATTTATTACATGTCTATTCCGATATCTGCCCTGATATCTGTCCGAGACCCGATATCGGTAGAGGACTGATATCAGGGCAGACATCGGAATAAACATGTAATAATCTGTTTATCACATGTTTGGCAGAGGAATTATGCAAAAAATATAAATAAAATATTAATTTTGTTTTTTAAATTTCTAGCAAATTTTGGCAGAATTTACAAAAAAAGAAAAGAAAGAAAACGACTTGAACCCCTTTATTCTCGAAATAGGAACCGTTTTACATGTATCTTTTGAGAGAGACTTAAATTGAACAGATTATATCGGGTTCAAAATCGGCATTTTTGTTATAGAAGAATCTTGCCAACAATAACAAAATAAAACTGTTGTGTCATTACTGTATCTTTACTTCAGGAAATCTTACAGAGTTCGCGTCTGAAGAAACTGTTTGAAAATTCCAGCGTCATAATGGGTTTTCTTTTGGGAGTTTCCATTTTTTATGGCTTCAACAAATGTTGACGTTTCATTTTCAGAAACACTTCTAAACCAAGAAAAAGCTATGGCTTCAGTCATATTTTGTTTACGTTGTAAAATGACGTTATCAAAACAGGCCAGATATCAGTTATCTGCCCCGGACACAGATATCGATCAGATACTCATCCGGTTATTACATATACAGAATGGTACAATTTACATATAAATATGTGAAAATCACTCATATCTGAAAACAAACATAGCCCGATATCCTTATAATACTGTTTTCATTCTAAAAACACAGATATTGTAGATTTCAGTATTACAATCACATATTAAATAAAAACATTTGGAATGGCAGAGATCACATATGTTAGATTAAATAAAAAGAAAAGGAATCACATACAATGGAAGAAAAGTACAATCTACAGAGGACCTGGACAAAAGAAATTGACAAAAGACAAACGTAAACAACGGTAGGAACGTATTAAAGCAGGCATTCGTACCGGCACTAGCAAAAAAGCGGTAGGGTCAAACTAGTTAATGGGTACCCAAACTCCTGTCTATCTATCCTGTTTTCTTATAGTATAATTAACACACAGTTAAAACTCAATACAGGTACACTACTAATTCTATGACCATAATCTTGAAAAGGAAAATGACAAAACGTACACTTTAAAAATAGATCAAGAAATTCTCGCCGCTTTACTGTCAGCTAGCTAAAGAAGCCTAGTCTGCTGGTAAAAAAAAAAACTATCGCACTACGGAAGAAAATCAAATTCAAATTTCCCAGGAGGGTTTGGTAAAGAATCATCATATGTATTGGTAGACATCAGCAGTATCATCGAGAAGCCATTATGCGTGTAAAACATTCAGGTATAACTGCATTCCAAAGCCAATTTAACGGATACATATAGAATATCTTGTCTATATCTCCTATTATGTAAATAAATTAAGTTACGTCCCTGTTTTTCTTGATTCTCTATCAATTTTTTGCTATTTTATAACATTTCCGTAAAAAGGGTGATAGTTAAATGAAAAAACGGGCAATATTTGGAATCATTTTTAGCTGTATAAAGTTTCAAGTTCAGTTCTTGTGGATGAATGATGTCGACGAAATCTAAAAACTGGGGAATGTTAATAGTAAGGTTATCGTCGATATTCCTGCTGTTATCATGGAAAATAGAAATGTTGATTGTTGTTTTGTACCATTCCATTTTGTAGTTTTTTCATAAAGTCATGTTCGTAAACAGAAAAAAACTTTCAAATCTTAGAACCTTAAAAATGTCCGGCTTATTATTTGTAGTTTTGTATGAGCAAAAAATATTCCCAGAAAACTCCTTTGAAATCATGACGTCCCGACTCACCTTGCCAAGGAAAGCCACAAATAGTATGAAACATGCTGTTCTTGGAATTTGAAGAAGAAATGACAAACACGTATTCTAAAATAAAATTTCATAATTATGAGATTACAGTTTAAGACAAATAAAGAAGAAAATCAATGAGAAATTACGAAAATTTTAAATTGATATGATTAAAATATTATTCTTTTTCAACTGATAGCATTCTAATAGCTATTTATAAAAAGACAACGAAAACATATACATTTACAATGGCCGCAAATTACAATTACATGCCAAAATCTCGAACAGAATGCGAACTCCAAAGGAAAAACGCAAATAGCTTTATAATACATCACTAACTATTTAACTAAGTTGCTGTTTATTAAGGTTCTGTAGACACAAACACGGCATGTATAAGATTAGCCTATTGATTGAGGTCATAGGTTTGTTACAAACTCCTTTCCTTCTCTTTTTATTTTATTATAATGCTTTATAATAAGAATTAATCAGATCTTTTACACTTGAATAAACATGACTCACATAATCACTGCAAACAATCTTGGTCATAAGTGTTTGATGCAACTTTAAAAAAAAAACTAACAAACAATACTGCATTTATTCTCCATTACATTAAAAAATGCACAATATAGTACCTGACTTTTCATAATTGACAATAACGAACACTGAACACTTTGGTATAAGAGAAATCTCAGACGTGTCAGATCTAGAATTAAATTATAATGTTCTAAAAAGATAGGCCGATATCTCTCAAAATTATGTACAGTGTTTTTTTTAAGGAAGTAGACCTGGGGTAACCCCGAAATGTTTCACAATTTCATTTTTTTTAAATTTACAGTATGAAACAAATATGTATTAATAAACTTCCAGAAAATCTTTTTAAAAGGTTTCATCGTAAGATTTTTGATTTATAGTTCACAAAAGCATCCCTATCTTAGGAGTCTTAAACTATTCAGAAATCAAGATGAAGCATATACTACTGTACTGAAAATAAAGAAGAATTGGTATAAACGAGTCTTTAATTGCTTTACAGAAACTTGTAGACTTAAATACAAGATAATAATGATAATAGGCATGCATTAAGTGTTTATTTACAGTACAAAAGAAATTACTCTGTCAAAACATTGGTGAAGACATAGCTCATTCAATTTTCGCCAAAAAACGGGATAATAAAAGATCCTCCACATATATGACTCATATCAAAATGTCTTAAAAATTCACAATGCCATTTTGTCAAAATATTATGAAAACTGTATAAAAAGCCTTAATACTCCTTACAGATGAACGTCAAGTAGAAAGAATACCTCCCTTGCCAAATATATTACTTTCATCAATTTTGATATTTTAGATACCAATCAAAACCTAGATATTTTAATTATCGCATCATATAGTGCTTTCTTTAAGGTGTGTATTTTCATATTAATATGGATATCTATTTATGATAAATATTATAAGTCTTGTGTTTTATTCGTACCAATCACAACGAGTAATTTTAATGTAAACAAGAGTAACCATAAGCCTACTACCTTATATACGAAATTTGCTCATATCCGATCATAGCTTTGCATAATATTTGAGAAATAATAACTATATTCTCTCTTCACCCTTAGTTTTAAAAATCATGCTTTGAGTTGAAGTACAAAATGAATAGCTTAGCGGTATGTATTTATCATTTTACTCAGAGAAACGATCTATAATTGTATATCCGCATTAACACTATACAGTTATAGCCTATTGATGAGGTCAATGCAGAACTTTATTGACATGAGAAATGGATATTGACCGAGGACGGAGTCCGAGTGTCAATATACTTTTTCTCATGTCAATAAATTATTGTATTGACCGAATTCAATAGGCTACAATTGTTTTATTATTTTCCATGTTTTCAAAATGTTTTTTATGGTTTTATAGATAAATGAATTGCCTCAAAAAATTTAAAATAACGACATGAATCTAATAACCATGCATGTTATTCTTATTAGTGGAACTAGAAATTGACAAATCCTGTCTTATACAACCCAAAACAGCAGATCAATATTTCAAAATAAAGTTTTTGCAAAAAGTGTTCCTTATTTTTGTTTTCACGGTTTGCTTTTGTTCAATTGAGAGTTTTTTAACTAAAATTACGTGGGATCAAATAATGTAGACTGGAATAACAAATCATATGTAAGAAAACATTATTTTAATCATTTAAATTTAATTATCCATCTTTATTACAACTCAGTTTGACTTTTTTTATCAAAATAATAAAAAGTTGTATTTATATATAAAATATTCAAAGAGGTAACTCACTGCCACTTGCAGATTTTTCGATCGCCTCCATGAACCAACAAATCCTATTATAGCGACAGCTATTGTTGCAATTCCAATAGTCACACATGAGGCTGCTAATCCTATTATAACATCAGATAAATAGTAGCCGAACAACTCCAGTTCGAAGAAGAGACTTCTAATTTGTGAATTAAATCTGACGTCATGAAATATAATCGTTAAACCTAGACCTACTAGTCCAACACCTGTTATCTGTAATAAAGCAATGATGTGATACAATGGTCAGGCCAATATATATAATTTTATGAAACCGTATTCCTCGTATGTAGCGCCCAGGGCCCTAAGAAAATTTGAAAGTGGGCGCTTATTAAGAAGAACAAAACCGTGTTCCAAAACGAAGCTCTTGTAACGAAATTCTTCGATCCATCATAAATATACAATGTAATCAATGTACAAATGTTTCAACTATCAAAATCTTTGACAAACAGAAAAAAAAACAATAAGACGGATCAGTTGTTTTTACCGAAATGCATATGAAAAACATGATAACTCGATTGTCTACAACCGGAGACTGGGATGCATACTTATGCACAATTGATGAAAAACAAATCAATCAAGGAAAACGTATGACATAAATACAGAAATTACTTTTCTTGTTAATTTTGTTGGGACGCTAAAGGATTTCTGACGAAATTAAGTTAAGGGGGCGCATATAGCGTCAGGAGCGCTAATACGAGGAATATGGTAATAGGAATAATGATATATTGGTCTTTCTCTCGAGGAGGGTCCTAGAATTATTTCCAAAATTGTTTGGAAGTTGTAAAGTTTAACATAACGTTACGATTTTTACGAAATTTAACATTTTTTGTGCTTTGATAGTATTCGAAATATTTGTAAAAAATACCAACGGTGCATGATTAACAGTAAATTTCGTTATGCTGTACACGTGTTTCAAGGAGTAACCTCTCATCAGCAGCATTAGAATCAAATAATATGGAAAGCCATTATGAAAATGTAGTCAATAAAGAAGTACTTATTACCAAAATATCCAAATAGGAGATCAAATCTAGTACAAAGGACACGTATCGAGTGTCATACACGGAATGAAACCTCAGTATTTTTAAAGGATCAGAATTTTGATGAAAATAGTTAATTTGTATAAAAGACAAGGTAATATTTTCATGTCAGACAAGTTTGACCATTGGGCTGGTGAATACCCTCGGGGACCTCCGGTCTATCAACAGTTTCATCGGTCCAATGGTTTCAAAATACAAAAATACCAGCGCTAGATAATAAACAGTAAATATACATGTTTCAAGGAGTAACCTCGAGTAATCTGTGTAAATTCGAATTTGAATTTGACTGAACGAATGTGTAAGGTCATTGGAGTGAATTTGTTAAAAGAAAATATGACATCATAATCGAAAAACGCATCGAAAGGACTTGTTATCTAGTTATATTGGCGACCATCATAGGAGAAACAGATTAAATCCAACTTGTATCAGAGTGATTCCGACAAAAAACAGACATTATAATTACTGTATTGCTTTTTCTTAATTGCATGCAATGTAAGAACTGTGGTGTACACATTGTTTTTCTCGAGTCCAATTAGATGTCAGGTGTAAGTCTGCTTCGTTTCCGACTTCGGTGATAATTTGTTTTTGTCTATACAAATGTATCTCAATTATCTATTACATAGATAATTAACCTACAATTTAGAAGTAAAAGTGCGTTTTAAAACTATGGAATCCGTTACGACAATTAATGCCCTAGATCAAACGTTTGAAGACCAACGAAACGTTCGTGCTTTTATCTTAACTTGTTTTGTTCATTTGTTGTTTGTTTTTTATGCTTTTTTTATATATATATAGTCTATCTTTCCGAATTTCTTTCCGTTTGGCTCAGCATTCAGTTGCTAATGTAATTGTTACAGTTCTTTAAGAAGCGTATAGGCAAACCATTATGCATATTACATAAGCTCTCTGCAACAATCAAACGGTTAAGTAACACATGTGTAATACATTACTCTGTACGTTCATTTGCATGGGCCTAATGCACTTCAAGTTGAAATCACAGTATACCGAAACCCAAAAATAATTACTCAATATAGAACTTACTGTCGTTTAGTATCTGCATATGTCTATTTCGACAACCTATGTCTCTTCAGTGCAGATGAAATCTAATCAATTGGAAGATTACAATCTCAAATACAAATATGTTTAAAACCTTATAGAGAAATTATTTTAGGGGTTGATAGAGAGAAATCTGTATAACAAATCCGGACTCGCAAGATATTTACTCCATATTCGTTTTACTGTTTATATTTTGAATGCTGCTACTTTCAAGCTGTTGAGTTTTTAGATTAAGTCATTTTTACTCAACTAGGAAAGACAACTCTAGGTTAATGAAATATCTGGTGGTTGTATAAGAACTATAGTGTAATGTCTTTAATATACATACCAAAGATGCTATTTTTATCACAACAGATGCAAATATAATCTTTGAACTGCAATATTAAAAACGTGTTATTGTAATACTTTTTTGATAAATTAAAAACGTTATACAATAAATGTAAATTTTCTAACATAAATCTGATAAATCTTTACTTCTTAAACTTTGATTTTTTACAGTATTATCTATCTTCAAAGAACCAAAGACTGTGTTAATTAGCCTGATATAAAACATTTATGTATGACACATAGTGTTTTCATAAGTCAGTTGTACCAGAAAAATGCAACAGCATTTTTTTTTTATTTATTTATTTATTTATTATTTTTCTTTTTTTTTTTGAAGTTGAAGGAAATACAAAATTAAATCACTATTTGCAAGGAAACGTCATTCTTTTCTAGCGGAAATATATATATAATTAAAAGGTAAATTATTGTGAGAACAATTGCAAGGTCTTTCACCATTCTTCACCATAATAACATGTTTGTGCTTTATTTTAGTGTCTCTTTTATTCCAAAATATAATATAAACAAAAGTTCTGAACTTTTTTTCTTTTTTTTGCTAAGGACTTTTTGGAAAAATTGGCATGTTAAAAAATTAGTAAGTTATAACCTTGACAGGTGACCTTGATGACCTTTGACCTTTGACCTTGATCCCAAATTGAAGATTTTCCTAACTGATTACTTGAAGCATATATAATTATATAATTAATCTGTGAGCGTTTAAAAGTTATTCGCATAATACTCATTTACGGAAACGCGTAAAGGGCCATAACTCAAAAACAGTTCATTGCAGAGTTTTTGTTTATTTAAATCAAATGTAGACCTCAGAGGAATATTTTTGCAACACAATGTTTTCATAAATTTTTTATTGTTTCCGAGATATCCTGATAGAAAATTTTGAATGGCGGTCATTTTCAAAATGGCGGACGAAATTTTTTTTTACCCAACAATAAATGAAGATCTCAAAAAGAGCAATATTTTTATAGCAACATTGCTATACAATGTCTTGATAATTTTTTTATCGTTCCGAGATACATATATCGCTTTAACAGAATTTCGAATGGCGGCCATTTTAAAAGTGGCGGCCGCACATTATTTTACCAACCTTAAATGAAGATCTTTATGAGGGGAGTATTTTTGCAACACAACGTTTTCATAAATTTTTTATTGTTTCTGAGATATCGCTGTAACAAAATTTCGAATGGCGGCCATTTCCAAAATGGAGGAAAAAAAATTTTTGTGACCAATCAAGAATGAAGATCTTAAAGAGAGGAATATTTTTGCAACACAATGTTTACATAATTTTTTTATCGTTTCCGAGATATCGCGATAAAAAGATTTCGAATGGCGGCAATTTTCCAAATGGCGGACATTTTTTTTTTCTGACCAACCATAAATGAAGATCTTAATGAGAGGTGTGTTTTTGCAAAACAATGTTTTCATAAGTCTTTTATCGTTTCCGAGATATTTCGATAACAAAATTTCGAATGGCAGCCATTTTCAAAATGGCGGGGATTTTTTTTTTTTTTTTTTTTTTGACCAACCATAAATGAAGATTTAATGAGCGGAGTATTTTTGCAACACAATGTTTTCATAAATTTTTTTATCGTTTCCGAGATATCGCTATAACAAAATTTATGTTGGTGGCCATTTTGAAATTGGCGAACAAAATTTTTTGACCCCATATATGAAATCAGGACCATGAAAGCTACCTCGAAACCAAATTTCATCGAAATCCGATAACGGGGTCGTGACCAAAAGATTTTTTTTTTGCATGACAAATCATTCTTAGGATGAATTCAACATTTTCCCCACATCAGAATTTTGATATCGGTTAAGGTGATTGAGCAAACATCATAACAAGATCTTCGGTCTTCGGGGAGATATCTCAGTTTCTAAAAATAGATCGGTTTCACAGGGTCAGTGGCTTTGTCCCCTCCATAAGCCAATTAAGTGTACCAAGTATCGAATTGATATGTCGTGACACTTTTTTGATATTGGAGGGAGAAAAAAAACAAAAATAATAATCAGAAGAAATACAATAAGGACTTTCACTTTGGTGAAAGACCTAAAACATATATATATTTATATCTATATATTTTTTTTCTTTTTTGTGCAAAACATTAACTTTAGCGAAGCAAAAATAAATATAACATTTAATAACGAAGGAAGCTGTGTGAACAATTATTCCTTAATTATATTCAAAACTACTACTCGAACCCGTGTTTTTCTGAAAACAGTTGCACACCCCTGATGGCTTTGTTTTTAAATCTTTTGCGTATTTCCTTTTTCATTCCAATTTTGTATAATGTATGTGAAAAGCAAGACGATCTCAAAGACCTATAATCATCACCTTGACCATGAACTTTAGATAATAAAAAAGGCAATATGTTAGATTATTTTTGCATACAGAATGCCACTTTGGATAAGATAGCACATAAAATTACAAACGTAATTTTGTTATTAACCTCATTGCAAAGGGATCACAAATGTATTATTTCATTATTATGGACACTACCGCAATGGAAGTTGGGGTACGTCATAAAACCGGTTTAATCCACCATTTCTTTTGAAATACCTGTACCATGTCAAGATCATTGCGGTCGACAATTAATAATTCCGGTGGTTTCCACCTGCGTTTGTCTTTTTGCCTTATGAACATTGGCTCTTGACAATTCTGTTTGAAAATTTTTTTATTACCCTCATTGAGAAATTAAGGTGAAATTAATTAATTGGTCTCAGAGTTGAAATCTTTAAAGCATTTACCTTATGGTCAAATCTTAAAATATTTTTTCTTTCTAGCGACCATCTTGAATGAAGTACACACAAGTTCTGAAATGGGTCTACCCAAAGACTGTTAAGATTATATTTTGTTAAAAAAATTTCAAATGATTTTTCAAATTGTCCGTCATTTGTTATGTTTAAGGGGAACGGAGGGTTCGTTCTAAAGAAATTAAGTTGTTCTAAGCGAGCATTAGAAACAAACGAAAGTCCTTAACAGTTATTGAACAATTCCAGTTGACAGACATACACTTTGTTTATATTTGAAACGAAGCAAATAATATTGTTGATGCTTATTGTGTACTGCACGAGCAGATCTATAGTCAGTCCTTGAGAACTTCTGTTCAGTGAAAATTAATAATATTCAATGCTTCATAAAGAGCAATATTTCATACCCTAAATAAGAGTAACCGAGGCTTGCTTTGCTTAGAGCATTCGTACTGAGCTGTAATTTACGTAAATGAGTAATTTTGCGGGCAAATCATCAGAATGGTCTTTTGCCAAATATATATTTAATGTAGATATGATAACAGGAAACACTTACAATGGCCGAAAAGTATGATCACAAGCCACAAACCACCAGGGAACTTCACAAGAAAAACAATAAAATAACAAAAGACAACGATAGGAACTCGAGGTAGCCGGACTTGGAACTGGCACTTGCAAGAGCTAGCGGTAGTGTTAAACAGGTTTATGGGTACCCAAAACCCCAATTTCTTCTTCCCGTTTCCCTAAAGTATAATAAACATACAATTAAAACGCAATACAGGTAGACTTCTAACTCCAAGACCACAAACTTGAGAAGGAAAAAAAAAAAGACAAACCGTCATTAAAAAGGGTGGGTCAAGGAGTGTTTGCCGCAAGCCTGCCGACTACCTCAAGGAGCCTAGTCTGCTGGTATTTATGCGGAAAATAAAGCCTCGGTGATACATGTAAATAAGTTAGATAATGAAGTATACCACTTCAATGCTATTCAAATGAATTAAAGCATCAAACAACATTTCAAACAAATGTTGCACGTGAAGCCTCATAACCTTTTATAAATGCTTTTATTGTGAGAACTGTTTGTCATGATGTGTATTGTGTAGTATTAAAACAATTTATATACAAATTTATTGTTTGCAATTGTTTCGATAACCGATTTTATTTGAAGATTTGAAGTATCTAAATTGAAGAATTTTGTCAAACCTATGGAGTATCTCCCTCCTGCATAGCCCTGTTCCTATTAAGACCTTATTGGTAATTTGTTCTCTATCAGTTTTTATACATAGTTCAGTTCATGAATTTCCAAATGTTTTGATAACAAAATACTGAAGCTACTGATAGTTTCTTTTCTGCATATTCGCATTTCGACAATTTATGTCTCATCAGTGCAGATAAAACAAAAACATCTAAAAGTCCATTAACCGAAATACGTGTAAAAGCTGATAAGAGAACAAATTACCAATAGGGTCTTAATAGGAACAGGGCTATCGGCCCAGTGGTAATAATTAACAAAATACAGAAGTTACTGTAAGTTTCTTTTCTGCATATGTACATTTCGACAACTTATGTCTCATCAGTGCAGATAAAACCAAAACACCTGGAATTCCATTTAACGAAATACGTATAAAAGCTGATAAGAGAACAAATAACCAAAAGGATCTAAATAGAAAAGCTAAAATTCAGCTAAGGACAGAATAACAAAATACCAAATTTACTTAAATGATCGGGCACTGATGAGACATAAGTTGTCGAAATGCGCATATCAGGACCTTAATTTACAGTAACCTCGGTATTATGTTATTTGTTACCACTGAGCCGATGCCACTGCTGGTAAACTGTTAATCCCCGAGGGTATTCACCAACCCAGAAGCTAGTACTTCGATGATGGCCCGAAAACCTTTTTTGTTTGAAAATTTGAAATCTCTAAATAGAAGAAAATTTTGTTAAACCGAAGGAGGTTTTCCCTTTTGCATGACTCTGTACTTAGCTGATTGTGGCTTTCCTATTTAGACTCCATTTGGTAATTTGTTCTCTATCAGTTTTTATACATAGTCCGGTTCATGGATTTCCAAATGTATGACATGATCTGCACTGATGAGACATAAGTTGTCGAAATGCGCGTATGAAGAATCAAATTTACAGTAACTTCGGTATTTTGTTATTTGTTAACACTGGGCCGATGCCACTGCTGGTATACTGTTAGTCCCTGAGGGTATTTACCAACCCAATAGCCAGTACTTCGGTGCTGACCCGAACTAATTTAACTTGAAAATTTGAAGTATCTAAATTGAAGAAAATTTCGTTAAACCTATGGAGTATCTCACTCTTGCATAGCTCTGTCTTAGCTGATTTTTGTTCTCTCTTTACTACCGGATTTGACATGTTCAACACGGCGGGTGTCTTACAAGAAGCAGGAGATGCTGACTGTACCGGTGCACCTGATCTCACCCATGATTTTATATTGGGTCTGTGTTGTTCATCTCTGTGTTTGAGCGTCTTCATTTTTCTTTTCTGTGCTGTACCCATGTTGTGTCTTTGTTTTTTTTCTGCCTTTTTTGTTTCTGGTGTTGTCCTTGGATTGTTCGCTTTTAGATTGACGGTTCGGTTCTCACTTACTTTATTTTGCTTTTATATTACGACCCTATTAATAATTTGTTCTCTATCAGTTTTTATACATAGTTCGGTTCATGGATTTCAAAATGATGGATGTAATCTGCACTGACGAGAATAAGTTGTCGAAATGCGCATATGCAGAACCTAAATTTACAATAACCTCGGTTTTTTTATTTTATTTCTAATGTGCTCCTGATAGCGACAGTTTTTTTTTCTGAAACTTCATATGCTGTAAACTGTAAGATGATATTAAACCTATCCCCCTCCCCTTTACGCATTTAAGATATGGTCAATGTTAAACAACTCTTTGGGATAGCGACCATGTTTGATGTTGTATAAAAAAAAACTACAAACACTGAAGGGAACAACTCAAAGTTGCTATGCTTAAATATGGTTAAAATGTTCAGAATTTAAATTGTTTTAGAGGGGAAAACCTTTTAGTGCAAAGGATCCTATGCTAAACTTTGTTCTTCCGTTATAGATATAGATGATATTTTGTCACTAAACAACCCTTGCTTTGGTGATTTTCTTCAACTAATCTATCCAAAAGAGCTCGAAATTAAGGATTCTACAGACACTTCCACATCGGCCTCATTCCTTGACCTTCATTTTGAAATTTACAACACTGGTAGACTTCAAACTAAGCTGTATGCCAAACGCGATGACTTCACTTTCCCAATAGTCAACTTCAATTTTCTTTGAAGATCATCCCAACAGCGCCGGCATACTTGCTTCGCTGACGACCATCTTAGATGAGATAGGAAAATAATAAAATTATTGACTACAAAAATTACGACCAATGAATAACAATGATTCGATAAAATGTTTTAAGCTGTTTAATGGGAAAAATGTATGGATGCATTTCTCAAATTCTCATAGGGTCTTATGATGAACTTTCCCCACTAGCAACCATTTTTAATGAAGTGCAAACTTTGAAGTGAGTCTGGCAAGGGCTATTATCATTAATTTTGATTAAAATGCTCGACCGCTTTTCATGGAAAATCCTTAAATGCATTTCCTATAGTGTGCTATGTAAAGCTATGTTTTAAATTTTTTTATGAGTTTACAGTTTACAAAGTGCTCTGAAATCGACTAAGGTTTAAATTGTTTGTGTGGTAGAAGAGAATGCATATTCCTATTGGGTTTTATGGTAGAAACTATTTAAGATGAGGTATGATTATAAGAATCTTTGAAAAAAACTGAAGGGGACCACCCTAGATCTGTTGTGATCAAATTAGGTAATACCGACAAATAGATTTTAGAGATCTTTGCATGGGAATGTACGACGGAGAGGTGTCGGAAGGACAAGCGGAAGAGGGATGGACGCCATGTGAGTGAAAATCGGCCCTGACAAGTTGAGCTAAAAGTGTGAACAATATTAAGAAAAAATGTAAGTAGATTGATATACCTTTTCCAACTTTTCTTAACAAAGAGCAGAAAGCTTCTGAAAATTCCATGTTTTAACGTGCACAACAAGTAAAATCTTCTGTTCGAAATTTTTACTTTCTTCTCTTTCAACTCTAATTTACGAAACGTATATTCAATTGCAATAATGGACACCACCTAAAACAAAGATTTAAACTTGAAAAATTTGTATTTTCTGACCGATCTTCTGTACATAATACATTATAGGTAATACTGTAATTTCACAGAGGAACACATTTTACCTTACTTAAGTTTTTTGTTAGAAAAATGAGCATCTACAAGGATGATTTTAATAATTTTACTAGCGTATAATGTACCAACAAATATATTGCTTATTCGATTTTTTAAGTAAGACCAGTAATTAAAGTAACATACTGCTACCTTAATACAAAATGAAAACTGAAAAGCAACAGAA
Organism: Modiolus philippinarum; assembly: GCA_002080025.1. NCBI lineage: Eukaryota > Metazoa > Mollusca > Bivalvia > Mytilida > Modiolidae > Modiolus > Modiolus philippinarum. The sequence continues at coordinate 40,302 of MJUU01004948.1, read as the reverse complement.
TGCAGAGTATCTAATGATATATTGCAAAAAGATTTAGTTGAAATTATAGAAAGCTAATAAACTTTTTCAATTTCTGAATTAATTTACCAATAAATACAGTCCTTGCTTCAGTAGCCGTTACTAAAAGAGCGATCATTAAGCGATCCGTCAGCCGTCAACGATCAGTCATCGATCAGTGATCGATCAGTCATAAATCCGTCAAAGTCTGACGGATAGGAAAAGTAATTCACGTATTTGACGGATACAATACGTAAATTACGTGACTGAATGATGATTGATCGGTCCTATCCGTAAATGACTGCTTGATAGCCTTACGTCATCTTTAAAGTTAATACATTTTGCGAAATGATAATTTCGTTTCATCACAAAAATGAATTTAGAATTGAAATATATTAAAAAATTATTATAACACCCTAGGTATATTCAAGGACGTATACGTCCTTGGTATATTTAATCCGTACGTTAAGGTTAATATTATATTTACTTGATGTTTCTGCTTGTACGTAGAAACGAATGCATTAAAATTTGGAAGCACATCTGATTTGACCAATCGTCGAAAACAGACAAATTAAAAAAATATATATATTAAAATAATTTATACAACTGCATGGTTAAACGTTAATTGTTCGACAATAACAGGAATGTAAATAAGAGCGAAACAAAAATTGAATGACAAAAAAAAAACAAAACAAACAAAACAAAACAAAACAAATGATTTGACGCATTCATACACGAAAGACTGGGAAATCCTTCTTTTCAAACACTAAATATGCTATTATTTATTTAAATTGTGATTCATGATGGACTATACATTACATTGTAATGTAAAGTCCCTGGATTCATGAAATAAAAAATCTTCAAAAGGAATCACTACAAAACACTAAAAGTCTTAAACGGGCACTTTTTGTACTGAAAAGTACTGAAAAGTACTCGACCAGTATCAACTTGTCTGAAAATTACTAAAGTAGTCTCGACCAAAGTCTGATTCAGTCTGAAATTTACTGAACCAGTCTCGACCTGTCTCAACTAGTCTGGACCTGTACTGGAAGAGTCTCGACCTGTCTTGACCAGTCTGTACCTGTACTGAAAAGTCTCCACCTGTCTCGACCAGTCTGATATAGTACTGAAAGTGTCTCGACCTGTCTCGACTAGTCTGATTTAGTACTGAAAGAGTCTCGACCTGTCTTGACCAGTCTGATTTAGTACTGAAAGAGTCTTGACCAGTCTAAAGTTGTAATGAAATAGTTTTGATCTTGAAAATCTCTTATATATGCTTTGAATAAGTAAATTAATTTAGTGTTTAAAAATTGAATTCTTAAATCAACCCTTCCTGCATTGATTGCAAAATGTTCTCAGGTGCTTTCATTTATACTGTTATATATAAAATATCAAAAATTCTAAATTCACCTTATTAGCTAACATTACCATATGAGGAACATAAAAATAATATACTGTATAGCAATAGTTTTATACTACATTTATTAGTGAAAACACATTTATAGGAAACATACTAATAAAGAACGAATAAAATAAAAAGAACAATTAACTGTCATGATTTTACCTTGTTCAGAATTTTTGTTTTACTACTTTTTTTTTTTAATTTGCAATTGGTTTTTATTTAAGAAAAGGAATTTTTGCTATCGATTTAGTTGAAGTTTTAAAACATCAATTCCCCTTCAAATTTAACTTGTGTACCACTAATCAAGTTATGAAACATGTGGTTGCCAAAAATTGCTATTTCAGGTACATGTTATATTCAATGATGTAATATAAAAGGTACATGTAATATACACAGATGTTAATATATAAACCACACAATTTTTACCTGAGGCCATATCACTCACCTGTGTCATTTTAATTTGTTAATTGAAGGTGTAACTGATGATGGTAATCAACTAAATTTGCAATATGCAATAATAAACAATTTATCGAATATATAAGAAAAATATGTTTCAGATAAATTTTGTCTACACAAATATTCAAATTTGTGCATTTTATATTCATATTTTCTCTTATTTATTAAAAATAATGATTATATATGTAGGGATTTTGGGTTTGTTTTACTTAAACAAGAGAATGTATTTGAAATTAATTTTTGAGAAAAGAATTATTTATTTTTACTTCAGTAGCAAATTTCTAGATGTGTATATTACATGTACATTTTATATTACATGGTACACAAGTTGAATATGAAGGGGAGTTCATGTTTTATAATTTTAATTACATCGATAAAAAAATTTCCTTTTCTAAAATAAAAACCCCTTGCAAATTAAAAAAAAATTGAAAAGTAGTAAAACAAAAATTCTGAACAAGGTAAAATCATGACAGATATTGTTCTTTTTATTTTATTCGTTCTTTATTAGTATGTTTCCTATAAATGTGTTTTCACTAATAAATGTAGTATAAAACTATTGCTATACATTATATTATTTTTATGTTCCTCATATGGTAATGCGAGCTGATATGGTGAATTTAGAATTTTTGATATTTTATATATAACAGTAATGAAAGGATCTGAGGAACATTTTGCAATTAATGCACAAAGGGTTGATTTAAGAATTCAATTTTTTTAAACACTAAATTAATTTACTTATTCAAAGCATATATAAGAGATTTTCAAGATCAAAACTATTTCATCACAACTTTAGACTGGTCAAGACAGGTCGAGACTCTTTCAGTACTAAATCAGACTGGTCAAGACAGGTCGAGACTCTTTCAGTACTAAATAAGACTGGTCGAGACAGGTCGAGACTTTTCAGTACAGGTTCAGACTGGTCGAGACAGGTCGAGACTCTTTCAGTACAGGTCCAGACTAGTTGAGACAGGTCGAGACTGGTTCAGTAAATTTCAGACTGAATCAGACTTTGGTCGAGACTACTTTAGTAATTTTCAGATAATTTGAGACTGGTCGAGTACTTCTCAGTACTTTTCAGTACAAAAAGTGCCCGTTACAGACTTTTTGTGTTTTGTAGTGAATATGATGAATAAAATTTTCAAAAAATTTAAATAGGAAGGTTCGCCGTGACGTCACAGACTTGATAAGGTAAATTTGGTTGGCAAGAAATCGTGTTAATTAATAAGGGTCATAAAAATGTAATTTTCAATTCACTCGTACTAAATTGTTAATTGAGTTATCATGATAATTCTTTTTGATTGAAATTCTTGAATGTTTACACTTTTACAGGGTATCATTTTTTAAAATAAATTTATTTTCAATATCTATATAATTAGCGTTTTTGTAAAGTATATAAAATTCAGCAATTTTTATACTTTTTTAAAACTGCATACATTTTTTTCTGCACAAAATTTAAAAAAAGTAAATCGGCAGAAAAATTATGAAAATCCTAAAGTTTACTACGCAGTTTACAGATCCAAAATTGGATGAATAATGAAAAAATGACAACAGATAAAAAATTCTTTTACTTTGTTATAAAGTGGTCTAACTATGTCTTTGCCAACCAAAAATGCTAATTTGCATATGTAAATTGGATTTTATGACATCACTAATGAGGTTCGCGAACCTTCCTATTGTTTTGATCATTTCTATAGACAGCTTTTAAACCGCACTCTAAAAATCTAACTTTTCAAGCCTTAATTATGTTAAGATTCATTAAAGATGTGTTTTGCAAAAGATAAAACTCCTTCGAAAGGATAGGATGAATAATATTTTCAAAATATTTAAATTGTTTTGGTCATTTTTATAGACAGAGTTTAAACCGCACTCTAAAAATCTAACTTTTCAAGCCTTAAATATGTTAAAATTCATTAAAATTGTGTTTCGCAAAAGATAAAAGTCCTTCGAAAGGATATGATGAATAAAATTTTCAAAATATTTAAATTGTTTTGGTTATTTTTATAGACAGAGTTTAAACCGCAGACTATGCATCTAACTTTTCAACCCTTAAGTATGCTAAAATTTATTAAAATTGTGATTCGCAAAATAAAAAACTCCTTTGAAAGGATATGATGAATAAAATTTTCAAAATATTTAAATTGTTTTGGTCATTTTTATAGACAGAGTTTAAAGCGCACTCTAAAAATCTAACTTTTCATGCCTTAAATATGATAAAATTCATTAAAATTGTGTTTTGCAAAAGATAAAAATCCTTTAAAAGGATATGATGAAAAAACTTTTCAAAACATTTAAATTGTTTTGGTTATTTTTATAGACAGAGATTAAACCACACTCTTAAAATCTAACTTTTCAAGCCTTAAATATGTTAAAATTCATTAAAATTGTGTTTCGCAAAAGATAAAACTCCTTCGAAAGGATATGATGAATAAAATTTTCAAAACATTTAAATTGTTTTGGTTATTTTTAAAGACAGAGTTTAAACCGCACTCTAAAAATCTAACTTTTCAAGCCCTAAATATGTGAAAATTCATTAAAGGTTTGTTTCGCAAAAGATAAAACTCCTTCGAAAGGATATGATGAATAAAATTTTCAAAATATTTAAATTGTTTTGGTCATTTTATAAATAAAGTTTAAACCGCACTCTAAAAATCTAACTTTTCAAGCCTTAAATATGTTAAAATTCATTAAAATTGTGTTTCACAAAGATAAAACTCCTTCGAAAGGATATGATGAATAAAATTTTCAAAA
>MJUU01004948.1:18380-35495 GCA_002080025.1 Modiolus philippinarum | reverse complement strand
AGACAGAGTTTAAACCGCACACTAAAATCTAACTTTTCAAACTTCAATATGCTGAAATTTGTTGATATTGTGTTTCGCAAAAGATAAAACTCCTTCAAAAGGATATGATGAATAAGATTTTCAAAAAATTTAAATAGTTTTGGTCATGTTTATAGATAGAGTTTAAACTGCAGACTAAAAATCTAACTTTTCAAGCCCTAAATATGCTAAAATTCATTAAAATTGTGTTTCGCAAAAGATAAAACTCCTTCATAAGGATATGATGAATACAATTTTCAAAACATTTAAATTGTTTTGGTCATTTTTTAAAAAAAGTTTAAAGCGCACTCTAAAAATCTAACTTTTCATGCCTTAAATATGTTAAAATTCATTAAAATTGTGTTTCGCAAAAAGGATATGATGAAAAAAATTTTCAAAACATTTAAATTGTTTTGGTTATTTTTAAAGACAGAGTTTAAACCGCACACTAAAATCAATCTAATCAAACTGTTTCTTTATATTCGAAAAAGATGTATCTAACAACCTGTAAACACACGAGAATAATATATGTTTATTCGTTTTGCCTTAAAAATACGTTTACATCCGTAAATTACGTACACATCCGTTATTCATGGATCCGTCATCGATCAGTGAAAAATCAGTCATCAATCAGTCAAAAATCCGTCATCAATCAGTCAACAATCCGTCATTAAGTAACGGCTACTGATACAAGGACTGTATCTAGTTTATAAAATTTCTGAGAAAACAATTTTATGATCATGCTCGTAACGTTTGGTATTATAATAGGACTTTCTGTACTATTTGTTATTAAGATTACAAAAAAAAATATGTCAAAAGCATGTACACTTACAAACTAAATGTCACATATTGTGCATATACTTACCTGGCACACCATGCATGTTGCTATCATTCCAAAATATACCTCCATGTATCCTTTCAGCTGATCAATGTAAACATTCGGACAGGCATTGTCCACAACTGTAGTGCACCCTAACTAAAATAACAAATACAATGATGAGCGAGTACTCTTGTTTGTTCTTGAGTGCAGATAAACATTTTTGATGTTAAACGACCACAAGTAACTTCGGTATTTAGTCATGTGAAACAGAAACATTGCCATCGAAAGTTGAATTCCCAACATTTGTAAAGTATTTTAAGGCTTCAATGTATATAATGTATTTGACAAAATTTAAGGCAATGGCTTGTGAGATGTTGTCTGATCATTTTTCCCTGATCAGAAAAATTCAAATATTTCGGATTTTTGATTTAAGAATTCCTCCTTTTTCTATTTTGTTGCTGCTACATTCGTTTGCTAATGTTAATTCTTTACTTTTGATATGTATGGTATGCGGAAATCAATACGTTTCGTCATGTGTTTCCTCAATACAACTTTCAGAAAACTGAAAAAACAATAAAAATCCATGAAAAAATTCAACGATAATATCAGACTTTAACAACAAACACCAACAAAATTGAAGTTGAAATTGAAAAGAGATACTAGAGGATGGCATATCTGTCGCCCAACCATCATACAAAAAAATAAGTTGTTCGATATTGTTTAGTGCTGTTCCGATTTTTCAAAACAAAATATCATATGGTAAACATACGCTAGTACACAAAATTAATTTGGTTATTCAACTTTGATGAGAAATGATACCTTGTAATTTTCACTGTATTCACTGTATATATCTGTCACCTAACCCTCATACAAAACAAATAAGGTTCAATATTGTTAAGTATGGCTATAATTTTTCAAATCAAAATATCATATGGTTAACCATACAGGAGTACAATACAGGAATTTGGTTATTCGAATTGGATCAGAATTCAAATTCAAACAATATCTATTTGAAAATGTTTCATTTAATTTTTTTCTATTGATGTTAGTAAAAATCCATTAGAAACTATACAATGTCCGTCACATAAAACATAATACTAGAATTGGCAATAGATACTATACCGACCGACTCTTACAAAAACAAAAAAATCATATTGATTGATACTCTTTAATTTTCAGTCAGATTTACAATGCAAGTAAGATCCAGAAAAGAGCATATAACATACGGTAGTAAGCCGCATATTTTATTATCCTTTAATCAAAACCAAAACAATTTTATTTTTTGTTGCTTATTTTGCTAGATGCAAAGCCATTTGCCTTAATATTTTTGTGTAACTTTGTATAAACAGCTCCGTTTATAAGAACAATTGAAATTGTTATTATTATCATATAAAGTTGGTATACAAAAAAAATTATTTGACGATTTAGCAACTTATGCCTTTTTGACTTAGCAATAATTAGCATTAGTTATAACCGAACTGTCAATCTAAAACGAACAACCGAATGCTAATGGCAACATCGGAAAATTAAAGAAACAATTACATTATATGAGTACGGCACAGAAAAGAAAAAAAAATTGAGACACGCACATATACAAAGATGAATAACACAGACCCAAAAAAACCATGGGTGAGATCAGGTGTACCGGTAAAGTAAGCATCTCCAGCTTCTTCTAAGACACCCGCCGTGTTGAACATGTCAAATCCGGTAGAGGAAACAACAATTAAGCTTTAAAAGGGAAAGATCTGTTGTCAACTGGGAAACAGATATTCAATAGCGGTCCACAAGATAATAATGTCCACCGTAAAACTTCTGGAGTGATGACTTTAAGTTTTGGGTAACATAACATTGTTTCAATAACCTATTTATAAGCAACCGAGCTCTATCGAGAAAGTCACTGTATCAACCACAGGCCTTTGAGTAGCGAATGAGCTGGAAATGTAAACTCAATGTGCCAGCGATGTTGAATAACTAATAACTAAATACCGAAGTCACTGTGAATTTACTTTCTGCATATGCGCATTTCGACAACTTATGTCTCATCAGTGCAGATAAAATCTAAACGTTTGGAAGACCATAAACTCAAAGATGTTTAATAACTGACAGACAACAAGTAACCAAAGTGATCTTAATTAAAAATCTAAATTGAAATGTTGTTACAAAGAAAAAGAAGTTAGCTTTGAAAAAAAGAATTCATCTCGTTTTTCATGTAGCTTAAATTGAACCCTTGTCTGGCCTATCGGATTTTTCTAGTACTAATTTTATGTTTGGACATACATTTTATAACATAATGGCTACAGATGATACTTGAATACCATCTGTAGATATCCAATCAAATGAATAACAAAGCAAAAAGACAGAAAATGAAAAACTTCTAGAAAAAAATCCTAAACATAGTAATTCAGGGGTCAAACAATTGGTAACAACACATAATATAATAGTACAAATGCGCAAAAATTACGCCACAAACCAAATCACTAGCAGTGTGAACGTTGAAAAAAACTGGATGTATAATAAGATGGTTCAGAGGGGAAAGCATAATCTATTGGGATGTCGATATACTACACTTCCATGTGTTTAATGCAACATAATTCATTTGAATGATAGTAACATCGGGTTATTGCTATAGTTTCAAATAAGAAAATTCAAACAGATGATTAAAAATTATTTTGTTTGCACAAAAAGGTATTCTTCAGTTTTACCCATCTTTCAGTACAATATAGCGTACCTTTTGATTGCATACATTCAAGGATTTACTTACACTTGAAACATAACCAGGATATATTACATTCTGATATGTAGCTGATAGTCGTGTATTTCTATAAATAAGATTGTATAACGACAATCGTGTTGATAGGTTGAATCTCTGAAAAAAAAATTAATCTACTTTAAATCTACAAGGCATAGATAACATTAAATTTATATTAAATCTATACGGCAAAGATAACATTAAATCGACATATATTAAATATACACATGTAAATGGGAACCAAACCGTTTATCTAAGAACAATGAGAAACGTAACGAAACATAGAAATTACGTGAGTACAGCACAGAAAAGAAATCAACAACACGGAACCAATTTAAAACATCAGTTACATCAGATGGCCCGGTAAAGTAAGCATCTCCTGCTTTTTATAAGACACCCGTCGTTTTGAACACGTCAATTCCGATAGTAAAGTCCACTGGAGTAAAAAACAAACTGTATCTGTTAAAGGAAAAGATATGTTGTTATCTGGAAAACAGATATCCCAAAACATTAAATCTACACTTAAAAATACATTAAATTAACTAAATCTATGATGGATAAATGAATAGATACATTTAACATCAAATTAACAGTTAAACACGCTAAAGATGACTTTAAATCTAAATAAATAACATTAGATCTGTTACAAACTATCATTAACAATTATAGAAACATAATTAAAGATTATATTATTCTATCCATTTTTAATGAAATACTTTACAAAAATGTATACGAGTTATTGATAAATCCTTCCGGGAGTATTTGAAAAGGGACAATTTGAAAAAAAATGTCAATATTGACACGATTGACATCAACAGAACGGAAAAAATCTTATACAGCATACATGTACGTCTAAGATAAAGGATTTGTAATTCTAGTTATTATATTGCCATAAAATCACGATGTAAAATACTATTGAACAATTTCCCGTTGAACTTATACACAATGTTTTCACTGCAGTAGCTCTGTACAATATATTGTTAAACATAAAACATGAAAGGTGCATTTTGCATCACTTTATAGACAATGTCATCTTTTAAACTAAAAAAAAAATGTCTTTATAGGTAAACAAATTATTTAAAACACAAATCAACGCAGTGCTAATCGGGAAAAAATGGACACAATAACCACCACAGAACTATTACCACACTGAGTATATATGAATTATCTTTAAATGATTAGGAATTTTGCATTTTCTTGCTTGTACCTCAGAGCAACGGCAGTAAAATACCGAAGGAACAAAGCACAAGATTACATAAAACAAAGTCCAGAGACAAGACAAAAGCAAAAACACCAGAAGACGAAAGGTCAAAGACACTACATGACCACAAAACACAGAAATACAAAACAAAAAAATAAGGAACTAACAGTGTGAACTCTCAGAAAACAGAGTGACACCAGGTGCTCGGGAATGGTAAGCATGTCCTGCCCTGCATACAGCACCCGTCACACAGTCAGTGAGTCATTTATGGGTTTGGAACACCTGTTTTTGTTTCTGATCGGTTAATGTAATTTCTAACCTGTAGACAAAACCAATAAAATACGTGGTACGTGTTACTTCTCTAACTCTCAAACAGTACAAAGATAAAAATTTGGGCAGCTACTGTAAATCTCTTTAGACAAGGACAAATCGGTACCACAAACATCACTGAGGAAGAAAAAGCTAAAATTTAACAGTATGATATACAAGACAACACAAAAAAACTGAAGCACTGATAGTGTGAACCCCATACAAATAGAGAGTGGCTTCAGGTGTTCCGGAAGGGGGGGGGGCATGTCCTGCTCTGTATACAGCACCCGTCTCACTGTCAGCAGGTCAATCCAGGGTTAAGTCATAACCGGTAATATAAAATCCGGGAAAAAGTTAATCTAGCTGAAAATATCCGTTTTCATTTGTGACACTGATATTTCATATCTATCTCTGATGTCGTGGTGACGGCCATATAATTTCTGAAGGGACGAAAGTAACAACGGCTGAACATATACCCGACTCAGCAGTTTTTGTGACAGTGCTTTTGCTCTTTCCAAAAAGTCACTGTATGAACTACAATCTCTACACTAACGAATTAATTGTGAAATATACACTCCATATGCTGGAAAGGTAGGCATATTGCTGAAGAGTTCACAATTGGGAAGTCAAAATCATCACGTTCGTCATATAACTCATTGTAAGTTGTACTAACATAACTTAGATGTTATTTATTGTTGTTAAATTTCTAAACTAGATAAATGTACCAGGAAAAGTATAAAAAGGGAGAGGTTTAATTGTCGTGGGCTTCAATCTTGCTTATTTGGAAAGCAGGGGAACTGGATTGAAGGCACGTTTAAAGATTAGTTAAATAAACTTCAATTCTGCTATTTAATTCTCAGACTCAACCAGAGCACATGGTTTTCACACTAATCTCAACATACTAAAAACATAGCATACAATCCCGACCTAAGGACAAAAACATGCTAAATTATGTTCCGTATTTCCCGCAACCAGATATTACAAATACAGATATATAACATCCCCGCCCCCTGAAGAATTTTGGAAACAAAATTGGTCTGGTTTCTGGAAATAACGGGTCATCCTTTACATAGACAATTCAATCAAAAGTGTTGAAAGGTACTCTTCACTCTGTACAATTTAATCTACTCCACTCTATACTTGCGTTCTTATCAGTATGGCATATTTGTTGATCTGTTGGATTTCAAAGTTTAGTTAAACAACATCAAGTGAAAACAAGTGCTTAATTCATGGTGATACTAGTAGAGACCCTAAACTCTTAGAATTTTAAATAATACTATCCAAGAATTAACAAATACTCGCACACTCAAACTAAGCCAAAGGTTCTCAAGATAAATTTAGAAAAAAAAATACTCATTTACTCACAGATACAATTCTATTAGATAATATCATGACAAATATACGGGTTTTGTTTCTAGCAAACACTCAACACTCTGACACTATAAATTTTACCAACTCAACTCTAGCAAGTTTTTAGGTATTTCAAGTAAGACATGTACCATATTGTCATTGTCATATTCAAATTAATGTCGGGAAAAAGAAAAAAAACTTTATAACAATAGAAAGAAAAAAATCATCAAGTCATTGATTTCAAACCCAATTAACTATTATTTACACAAAGTATCTGATTAATTATGATTGTATACGTGGCGATGCTATCATCACCAATAAAATGTCATGAATATACAAACTACAGAATCGGACATCTAATTCAAAATACTGATCCACTCACTATGATATAACTATCAATTTCTCGATAAACAAATAAATGGCGATGCTGTCATCACCAAGCAATATTCATGTTTCATTTATCAATTTTGTCACAATTATAATAGTAAATAAACAAAAACCGTGATGGAAATATTTCAAATGCAAATTTAGCGGTACAATCATCACCATTCGCAAATAGTACATCATGTCATTTTAATCAATCAATGGCGGTGGTCTTGTTATCAATATTTGGTGTGCTTTAGGCGGCAACTTGGAAAGTGGTACCCATATAGCATTTTGTGCAGGCTCCCCAACTAATTGTATTAAATAATTGAAATGAGCATCCTGTTTACGCTTTGCTAGAATGCGTTTAATTTTCATATGATTGTTATTTGATGAGACAATATCATCAGGGTTAAAATGGTTTTCATCTCGATAACGCACAGGCTTCTTTATTTGTCGTTTCGGTCTACTCGACATATCTGTACATTTTTCGGGAACACTGTCATTTGAGATTTCATTGTTTTCTGATGTATGTTTTGGCAATAAGTCATTCATTTCATTTTTCGAATCATGATCGCTGGTGTTATTTGGATCATTTTTAGAGTCTTGGTTGTTCAGAGAGTTGTTATCGAGTAATGTGTTAAAATACGAAGCTGGCCATGGAGCCCGCAAGTGCGCAAACTTAAGCCTGTTGACATGTACTGGGCGTCGAAAAGTTCTTTTCCCCGTTGGGTCTCTCAAGATCACCAAATGCGGACTTGGAATATTATGAACAACAAATGGTCCGTCAAAGGTATGCTGAAATTTTCTGCCGTGACCGACAGGTTCTCTAGTAAGGTATACATAGTTTCCTACGGACAATTTTAACTCGTGAATTGTTTCATTTTCTATAGTTGTCATTTGTTCTTGAGCTTTAAGAGTGTTAGTTTTTACCTGTTCTTAAATAACAGTCAAGCGAGAAACTAAATTTTGAATATAAGAATGTGCATCTTTTGGAATGTCTTTGAAATCAGTAATGTAAGAAGACGACAATGGGAAATTAGGTCTTTTTCCGTAAATTATCTCAAATGCAGAGTATTTTGAACTTGGGTTGACACAAAAGTTTATGGAAAAAACAATACCAGGTAACATCTCTTCCCATTGTTTATTATCAAGCACATATGGAGTGAGCCGTTCGGCTAAAGTCCGGTGTGTTTGTTCACAACTGCCCAGACAGTGGTGCATCATACTAGGAGTTAGTTCTTTTGGACATTCAACATTTTACACACTTCCACTGTACATTTACCAATAAACTCTGACCCTTGATCTGATATAACAGTGTTACACCAGATGTACAAAACAAATTAAATATGGCTTGAGATACAGATAAAACGTCACAATTTCGCAGCGGCAATGCATATAAGAAATTGCTAAAAGAGTCAACTGCCGTGAACACATATGTATTTGCATTATTGGATGGGACAAGGGGTCCGAAAAGGTCCATCTGCCATACCTGAAATGGCTCATTTGGTGTTGGAAAAAGCACTATTTTAGACTCTGTTTTAACATTGCTCACTTTGCGTGACTGGCATTCATGACAAGAACGTACGTTCTCACTTATTATTGTTAACATCCGTGCGAAATTAAAAAACAACGGCAGTAGAATACCGAAGGAACAAAGCACAAGATTACACAAATCAAAGTCCAGAGACAAGGCAAAAGCAAGAACACCAAAAGACGGAAGACCAAAGACACCACATGCCTACAAAACACTCGAACGTTACATATACAACACAAAAAACTAAAGCACTAACAGTGTGAACTCTCAATAAACAAGAGTGACATCAGGTGCCCCGGAAGGGTAAGCATGTCCTGCTCTGTGCACAGCACCCGTCACACTGTCAGTAGTATCACTATTTGAAATTGATTTGAATTCTTCGCCCGTTCCGACTTTGCTTTTCTACCGTGACATAATACCTGGTCCACTAAAATGAAATCGGGCGATTCAAATAAAATTCGTCGTGAGTCCTTCTGTGATTCTGGCAAGATATTGCTCTCTAAATATGCAATAATATTAACAAGACTATCATCACTTCTTTGTAATTGTTTTATATAAGACATATTTACACTTTCGTAACCCTTAATTGTATGTGCTAAAACATGATCAACATTTTTGTTACTTAGTCGCTTTTTGAATCGTGGTTGTTCATGAGAAACGGGTTCATCGGTGTCTGCATCATAAGAGTCATCATCGGGATTTTCTTCGATTTACAAAATGTGTTCAATGGTTTGTTGTTTGAATTCAAAATCCCTATTTTCAACAATTTTCATAGCTTGAAGAGTTTCACTCGATTTTTCATTCAAATTGAAAAGATCTACAAATTTGACTCCATCTTGTAATTTAATATCTCCTGTGTTTTCAGTAACAAGCGGAAAAAAAGGATCATCCTCATTCAGACTTTCAATTGGTTTATCCGTCGGGTTTTAACATCTGGATAGTGCGTCCGCAACTTTAATTTGTTCAGCTGGTTTGTATTTTATTTCAAATGTAAATTGTTGGAGGATGGACAACCATCTCTCATAAATAGCGCCCTTAAATTGCTTCAGAAATAATGGTTGCAAGGCCTGGTGGTCGCACTCAACGACGAATTTTGTACTACGCAAATAGTCTACACAATCCAAGATATTAGTCACTATTCCTAACGATTCTAACTTTGTAGGTCCATAAGACTGTTGCCAGCGTGATAGCGATTTTGATCCAAAACGTATAATGTTTTGTTTTTCCTTAGTGGGGTCCATCTGGTAGAGCATATAACCGATTCCCTTAGATGATGTATCAACTGATAAAATAAATGGCAAATCAAATCGCGGAAAACTAAGAGCTTCAGAATTTACAAGATCAAATTTAAGATTTTGAAATGCTATTGTTTGTTCAATTTTTTGGTCCTTTTTAAGTAGTTTTGTGAGAGGGCTAATGAGAACGCTGAAATTCGGAATGAATTTTTTAAACCAGATAAATAGTCCAATTACGCGCCTCAACTGTTTTCATTTCGTGGTTCCGGAAAATCAACAATAGCTTTCACATTATCTTTTGGTGGTCTTATACCATGTTTTGAAATCTCATGCCCGAGAAAAACACACGAATCTGCAGCAAAATGGCACTTTGTCGGTCCTAGTTTAAGCCCTGCCTCTCGAAATCGTTGAAAGATTACCTGTATATCAGCTAAATGTTTTTCAAAAGTTTCAGAAAAAATGAGGACATCGTCAATATAGCATAAACAATTTCTAAATTTCAACCCATGTAGCACTTTGTCCATTAATAGCTGAAAAGTATTGGGAGACGTTTTCAACCCCATATGTAGCCTTAAGAATTTATATGTGCCGAAACACGTATTGAAAGCTGTGTATCTCGAAGAATCTGGCAAAGAGACATTTGTGTAATCATTAGATAATATTGAAAAATCGGCAATAGTCCTCACTTTGGGACTTATTATTTTATTATTACTGGCATTTAACAATTTGACAAGTACTTTGTGATTAACTGGAACTACCACTAGTGATTTTGCCACCATAAGCCCATGATTTACTGAAAATTTCTGTTAACACATATTCCTTGTACACCTACCGTTATGTATTGCGGTAATTTCCCGAATTGGTTGAATTTCCAACCGCTTTGCAGTTTTTACTGGCGTATTTTTCTGATTGCAACTAAAATCACTAAAATCTAACACAATGTTATTGGATTTTAAATACTCAGTGCCAAGATTAAGAGGGTGTGAGGCCATTGGAAGAATATATACCTCTATCACTTCCTGTACTGAATGAATAGTGGTTTCAATTTTTGCAACGCCATAAATTCGAATTTTGTCATTATTTGCAAGTCTAATTCAGAATCACTTAATCTAAGTTTGTGACGATCAGAAATAGAATCATACATTGATTTTGAAATCACATTTATTGAACTTCCAGTATCGACAAGGGCGGCTACTTTTAGTTCTCCAAATAAAACGGGAATATACAAAAACTGAGCGTTGTCACTCAATCTCTGATTTGAATCGGCACTTATGGACGTGGTCCACCCGGACGAGTGTGCCTGTCCCCCGGGTTGTATCGGTTTCCCTGTGCATAAATTTCAAGTTTAATGCATGTTGGTGCAATATGACCCTGTTGGCCACAAAGTTGACATTTTTCAGATGACTGTAATGGACCACTCCCATTCCAGTTACAATACTCCTGGAAGTGACCTAGACCTTTTACATTTCCTGCATTCAAAACGGGACTTATCATGATACTCAGTATTCGGTTCCCTTTTTTCACAAGTGGTGGGACTCTCTTTCACGGACAATTTACTTTTGACAAGGTCGGTTAAAACAGCAATTTAATTTTGAAGCTCTTTTATGGCTTCGTCTGAAGATTGTGAAGTTTTTAATTGTTCATTTGCTTGTTTATTACCAACTTTTAAGGCATTAATTGACTGATCATGCTGTCTGTACCCACACGCTTCAGCCATCTTGGCTGAAGTTAAAGCTTCTTGAGCCCCAGCAGGTTGACCTGCGCGTACAAAGAACGCCATTTTCTCGGGCATGCCACTAATAAATTTTGCTACTACCTCATGTTCAGGTTTTTTTAATATTTGTGCTTTCTCTAACAATTGACTGAAATAATCCTCTAAAGATTGACCGGGTGATAGTGTCATGTTCTGAAAAATTTCGCTCTCCATGATTACAGTAGCACTTTGCCAGTTAAAGTTAACGTACTTTTCTTTGAACAAAACGTGTATCTTTTGCCAGGAGAGCTTTGACTCGTCACTTAAGGAATTAAACCAAGTTAATGCCGGGCCCTTTAGGTGCAAGTGAAAGGCAGCAATTCGACTCTTATCGGACTCTAAATCATGTAAAAGGGCATACGATTCGAATTCACTAAGAAAACCTTTTGCATTGTCTTGGGGATACCCCGAAAATTCTCGACATTTCACTAATTTGCTCATTGTTTTAAAGGGAATTGAATGCTAGGTATATCTAAAGAATCTTTAGGAACTGGAACTTTGGTTATTGATCTAGGGGTTGAATGAATTTGATCTGCACCGCTTTGTGAATTGATTCGATAATATTGGTCAAAACTTGAATGAATACTATTTTTATGAGTGTAGGATTGAATGTCTGAATCGGAGTGAATTTCGTTTTCTACTAAAAATCGCTCACTTAGTACTGAAGAGTCACTTTCTGTTTCAGTATCGCTTGAACCGGGATTATGCTCAACAGAGGGAGGGTCACTAAATGGTACGAAAAAGCTTACATTCATATTACAATGTATTAACAAATACGGTCGCACATAGGCGATACCATTATCACCAAACCGATTTTGCTCCAGAAAAATAAATGAATACTGTATACATGTACCTGTGATTATGTTGATCTGTGATAAAAGTAGCGATACTATTATCACCTAGCGAAAAAGAAAATTATAGGAAATACACATTTATTTTGTTTTTCTCATAACGTGTGAAACAGAAATCACTGGCGATACTATTATCACCTATACTTGAAACAGTAGACAAAAATGCATATAAGACAATATAAATGTTTCTTATACACACCAACAAAAATTCTGATACAAAACGTGGCGATACAATTACCACCAAATCACTGAGCAGAGTAATCTCTTTGCGCTAGCTCGGAAATTCTTAAAAGCCATAGTCTCGCCAACGCTGGACATGGATGAATGCCATCAAGGTAAAAGTTATAAAATTTTAAAGTGTATCTTGAAGTGAATTGTGAACGGTCTTTCCTACAATTCTGGAGATCACAATTAAATTTAGCGAATATCGGCGAATATCGGCGTAGTAAAATGTTTGTTTCACGTACAAAACTATTTATTTGGTCTATTTGGTCCACCAACAAGAAATCGTCATTCTTAAACTGTCCAGGTGCCTCATGCCTCAAGCATTCCCATGAAATATAGAATAATAAGGCAGTTCTAAAAATACAGGCTTTACCGTGGGAAAGTCCGATAAGAAAGAATATATATCTTTTATAATTTTTGATCAGTTTATGGACAGATGAGTTGTCCCGTGATTTTAATTCAATGAAGTCACCATTTTTACTAGTAAGGTTACAGGTTCCGACCCAAATATACAGTAAAATTGTAGGATGCCTTTGAAGTTTAATTTCCAAATTGTCCTTTAAATACTCCAGCTGATTGTCAGCAGTTGCACCGCTTGCATACCACCATTGAAGCTCATTTGCTCTGCCCTTGAAAAATCTTCTTGTCGAAGGTACTTAGCCTTACTGTCGCTTAAAATAACTGGTGTATAATCAAGATGAAAGTTTGTTTGTATGGATTCCAACCTATGTATCTGCTTGTTTAACTGGTTTTGGCTCATCACGTCACGTTCACATTGTCAGATTGTGTCACTGGATGTCACTTACAGGATCTCCACCATGTCGTGGGCTTCAATCTTGCTTATTTGGAAAGCAGGGGAACTGGATTGAAGGCACGTTTGAAGATTAGTTAAATAAACTTCAATTCTGCTATTTTATTCTCAGACTCAACCAAAGCACATGGTTTTCACACTAATCAACATACTAAAAACATAGCATACAATCCCGACCTCAGGACAAAAACATGCTAAATTATGTTCCGTATTTCCCGCAACCAGATATTACAAATACAGATATATAACATAATATTTATCAGACGAAGTATATAAACCGTTTACTATAAAGAAACTAAAACAACAAATGATATTACCGTTTTGCTGAATTTACATGTATATAATACTGTTAAACAGTGTTAAAATTTTCTCTAAAATTACTCTCTCTGGAGACAAGTTCAAAAATATTGTTTAATCTATCAACAAAAAGAAAAATGGCTTACTACGTATAATAAAGCATGTATTGTCTTTTAATTTTGATAAACTCATGACTATTCGGAGGTGATCAAGGTTTGGCTAACCTCGGTCAATCAATCTTGACAAAGTACATAAAGTCATAAGTAGACCTTCTTTGAAGCAAGTCTTTTGAAATGCCTTAACCAAGTCAGGACCATTGCGGTCGACAATTTATCCGGTGCTTTCCACTTGCTTTGTCTTTTTGCCTCATGACCTTTGGCTTTAAACGGTTCTGTTCGGTAATTTTGTTATTACCCCCATAGTCCACGATAAATCTAACCGGACCATGTAATAATGTGTATTCCAGTCCTCAATACAGACCGATATGAAATATATTTTAATAACTTACT
The DNA here is from genome assembly GCA_002080025.1 of Modiolus philippinarum. NCBI lineage: Eukaryota > Metazoa > Mollusca > Bivalvia > Mytilida > Modiolidae > Modiolus > Modiolus philippinarum. The sequence continues at coordinate 21,467 of MJUU01004948.1, read as the reverse complement.
TTTCCGTATAGTATCCCAAACAACACCAGATAAATACAGTATATAGTAAGCATAAATGCGCTCAAAAAAACATTCTGAAAAATATTAAGTAATTTCCATTTCAGCCAAACTCTTTACTAAATAATATTGATATTTCATTATATGACAGCAGGTTTTGATAATCTAGAGAGAAGACATGAGTAAGGTTAAAATGTTTCACTTTCCTTATTACTACAGTAATAAATTCAAATCATATAGTATGCAAGTTTCAAAAATATCAAAAATAATAAACGATGGAAATCCCAAAGTTATCGAATTTCGGCCTTTATAACTTTTTTAATTATTTATTTATTTATAAATTAAATCATTATAAATGTAAATTTTATTTTGGACAAACAGGTAACAGGTATGAGTATAAAAATTGTTCTAATTTTGCGTAAGAAGAAGATTTGTATCTTATTTGTTACGTTAGATGACAAAAGAGTGACTGAAATGTATAAAAGAAATACTGTAATAAGTCTGACTCTATGACTTCCTTTCCGAAGTAAATGCATTTTTTTTTTGGGGGGGGGGGGGGCAAAATGTACTTTTAAAAATTTCTATACTTTGAAAAACTTTTATTTTTGCTTTTAAAAAAGTAAAAATCTAAAATATTACCACTCCTAGCATAATCTTCTTCCGCCGAAATATTCCAAGCAAACCACAAATGGCAGTAATCAGATCCATTCCGAATACTCCAGCCAAGGAGAACACTAGTCCTTTAACGGCTGAACCATACGGTATTCCGTTTATGTCATAATTATCTACTACCTTGACAACATCATCATCCAGAATATCTCCACCAGATCTTATATATATAGACATTGCAATGAAACCAAACGTAAACGCCTAAAAAAGATAAAGACACTAAATATTATTACAAATTTTCTCAAATACATTTTGTATTTCCAAAGATAATTATTTCCACTCAGAACTAAACTAACATAATCTGACATAAACATGCATAATCTGACATAAACATGCATAATCTGACATAAACATGCAGTCGACCAACTTTCAAGCTGATTTAATGACTAACAGTATGCCGTGTGTGCTTGCTTCACCATTTGCAAAGTTTAATCTTGTTTTAAGAGTAAGTTGTCATTTCCTGTTTTCACTAATTAGTCCCCGAGGTATGCACCAACTCAGCTGCCAGTACATTTTGTACTTCGGTGCTGGACCGAATACTGATTTTATTTAATCTTGCAATATCTAAATTTAAGAAAAAAATGCTAAAACTAAGGGTTATATCCCTCTTGCACAACTCTGTCCTAAAACAAATTTTGCTTTCTTTTTCAGATTGTATTGGTTATTTGTTCTCTATCAGAGTAAACACATAATTCGGTTAATGCATTGATTTGCAAAAGTTTTGACTTGTTCTACACTGAAGAGACATAAGTTGTCGAAATTCGAGGTAACCGGTATTATGTTATTTATTACAGCAGTATGTATAGCATTTCTGTTTTGAAAATTATTATAAAAGAGTTCCAAATTCATCCTTAATAAAATACAGGTGATCTTGTTACGGCACATATTGTCGCCCCTGCACATATTGTCGCCGGCAGCCTGGTCAAATTTACTTCAATAGTTTAGAGCAGCTGGTGAAATGACGTTTTTCCCTTGGGTCTAATGTTATACTATGCTCACTTATAGATATATTGATGATGTTCTTTCCATCAAAAACGCATTTTTTGCTCAATGGATCCCATTAATATACCGGTATCCGCCAGAACTAGAGATAAAGGAAACCACAGAAACCGCTAGATGTACACCTTTTTTGGATTTGCATCTCGAATTGACGAAAATGGGCATTATCTCAGTTCTTAAATTTAGGACAAAAGGGATGATTTAATTTCCCTAACATGGACGCTTATATTCCAGCTTGTCCTGCTTACGGAGTATATGTATCACAGTTGATTCGTTACGCGAGAGCGAGCACAAATTATACTGACTTTCTAATTAGACATGGTTATCTCTGTGACCGCCTTATTAACCAAGGCTTAAAAAAAGTTCGTCTCACTCGATCATTAAAAAGTTCTTAAATAGATATCAGGCCCTTATGGAAAAAATTGGAGTTTCGGTCCAAATTCTTTTTACTTAGTACTGAGATGATCATTTCTTTTAACTGTCTACGCCCTTTCAATAACAATTGATGTTGAGTTGCTATCGGACACTACCGCAATAGAAGGGGAGGTTTGGCGCGCCATAAAACCGGTTTAACCTATCATTTCTTTTGAAATGCCTGTACCAAGTCAGGAGCATGCGGTCACCAATTTTTACGGTGGTTTCCATCCGATTTGTCTTTTTGACTCATGGACTTCGGCTCTTGACAAGTCTGTTCGTTAATTTTGTTTTTATCCCGATTTTTCACTCTTGAAGTCACGTTTCGTATGGGTCAGAACGAAACGAGGAATTTTTATAGAGGAGCTTCCTTACATCATTCCTGTAAAGTTTGGTTGACTTTGCTTCAGTTTTTTTTTGAGGAGATGATCAAAATATGATTTTCTTACAGTGTCCAATGTTGAACTATGTTCAGCAATGGCGCTCGCGGTTTTTGTCTGGTCCGACATAAATAAGCATATTTGGTATTGACCTTCCATACCTCATTCCTGTACAGCTTTGTTAAATTTGTTCCAGTAGTATCAGAGAAGATGTTCAATATGTGAAAAGCTTACGGACGGACGGCAGACGCAAAGCGATGGCAAGAGCTAACACTTACCCTTTGGGTCTGATGAGCTTATAAGGCAAAACAACAAATAGTTCCAATATCAATAAAAGTTTGCTTTTTCTTACCAAAACGATGTCTCCTTTGTTCCCAAGATTTAGATATGAGTCCGAAAGTATTTTTAGGTTATTTTGATACATGTACAGTGAAATAATATTATTACGAGGGTGCCTCACTGTATATCAAGCTTCATTACCTTCTGTGGAGCAGTTAAAGAGGCGTTTCGCTTAATTACAATCTGTTACATAAGACTTTTGCCAATTCCTAAGGTCCATAACATGATATACACTTCTTACATACCAGCTTTCACATTTCTGTTGAGTAGTTGGGAATTTAATAAGATT
>MJUU01004947.1:0-25609 GCA_002080025.1 Modiolus philippinarum | reverse complement strand
CCCCCCCCCCCTCCCCTTCAGGTTAAATGGTCGGTCCCTTATTAGGACGTGTATCACGTATAGGTTACAATCATAACCTATTTGCCATCTTGGCCACGAAATGGGAATCTCTGGCTGATACAAATGGCCATATAAAATATATATATGTAGTATCCTCTAAATATTAAACTATTTAAAGGCAGACAATTGGCATATTTAATATTATATTGGCGGACTTATATTGAATGAAAATAAGCGAATATCCGGATCTTAGAATTACTAGCTAATCTAAACCTAAAGTCTCAATGCAAGCTATTGTCATCACTTGGTGTTCGTCGTCCGTCAATCGTCTGTCGCACGTTTTGATCATATTGTCTGAAACTCTAGATCAAATGAATGGTGTAAATAACAGAGACTGCTTCAACAAACATAGCCGCAAAACTTAAATATAAGACTCTTTGACAACAACATCTTTTGAATATCTACTCTGAAGAACATAGCTAGCTTGGAATGATGTAGGAAAGGTCAAAAGATTGCTCATTTCGGTCAGAATTTCCAACAAATTTGGCTGCAAGAGGTAAATATAGATTGACAATGAATCCAGGAATACTTCCGACATTTTTTTTAAGAACACTGAAACAAATATGGAAGAATAGTATATAGGAGGCCTTAGCTAAGATTACCCCTTTCGTTCAGATCCAACAAATGTGGTGAACAGTGTGGACAAACATGTAATTCAACATTTCAGCATACATTAATTGGAAAAAAAACATTTTTATCATCTTCTTTGATATATATGATACTTATGATACCTATTACTGTTTATAAGCAAACTGAACCAACTTCTTGTAGAAAATGAATCATTTCTTACAGGAATAATAAAATTTGCTTGACAAAGTTTTCTCATTTCTTTATGATCTGACAACAAATAAAGCCGCCAGCAGATGGCATGGTCCACGTGACAACGATTGACTCCTCTAAAATTTATTTTCAGATTTTTTTCATCGGCAAAACAACAGATATGAAATGTTAAAAAATACTATTTTGTATCATTCCATTGCTTGGAAGCATTTTGCAAGGTATGCGATACGGTCTCAGAAGCTGAGCCTCCAGTATTCATACTGTTTAAGTACATTTTATGTTATTTGTACTTTTCATAAATCTATTTAGTACATTGAAGTCTGGTCTCCCCGAGGTATTTATATTGTGGAGGAGTATTTGTTTGGTTAATTAAATGTTTATCTTTGTCTTGTTAAATGATATATCTATGATTTTAAAATAATCTCCATAAAATATCTTATATCTGATTACACTGGTATACTTGACCGGAGATGTCATTGGACAGCTAGTTAATTTGATAATCTGTTTACTTTAGGGAATAATATGCTAAGAAAAATTCAGCATTCTTTACAAGTTAAAATTTACTATTATCATTATTTGTATTTATATATTTCGTATACCATCTTTCAGAATAAACATGCCATATTTTGTAACGATTGTCAAAATGTAGATTAACAAAGGACAATATTTTCTATATTCAGTTTAAATTTCATGACAAGCACTTAAGTTTTGAGGAAGAAACTTTGATTTAATAAAAATTCAAAGCAAATAACATGTTTTTACGGGAATCGTTGTTCAAAACCATGATGAATCATGTAAAAAAAAATACCCTGGCGAATCCAGCCTTCAAAAAGGGGTTCCGATGGGGTTTCAGAAAAAAGAGGGTTCCATTTGTTTTTTTCTACCTTTTTTGTCAATTTTGAACTAAATTCTCTCACGAAATTTTCCAGAAAAAGGGAGTTCCAACCCCTTAACCTTCCCCTGGATGCACAAAAAAGGAATTTATCTTGCATGACGTCGAAAATACAGAATTTTATTGACAATGGAAAACTAGTATGCTAAAAACTTCCTTGCAGGTTAGCGGCAAGCACTACTTACATTTGTCCAATTCCTTTCTTGTTCAAGATGTGGTCTCTTAGTAAGTAGTCTACCTGTATTGGGTTATATCAGAATGTCTATTACCCTACTTGGGGAAATGGGATATAATACTCAACCGATTTTAAAAAAACCTACAAATGGTTTGACTAGTCCCGTTGCCAAGTGTGACTGTCAAAAGTTCGTATTGTTGTGTATTCTTAGTTATTACTGTGTAGATGGCAAATGTTATACCGGTAACTGCTTATTTTGCTGTAAATGAATTGTTATTGCTTTTGATGGTTGACTCTTTTATTTATTTCATAATCAGTTTAATATTTGCTATATATATGGTATTGTTAAGGAAGGCTAACCATTGGTTTATATTGTTTAAATTGTAAGTCTTATTATTGTAGATTGATTATTTTGTTTATAACGATTAGTGATAACGAATATTTGATAGTTTGAGTGTCTTAGACTACCGGTTTATTTCTTTAAATGCTAGGCGACATTCTTTTTACTTTCGATGGCCAGTTTGATTGCTCTAGTTACTGGTTTTACAGCGGTCTATGGATAGTTTTTTTTTCTACAAATATCCAGTTTTATAGGTGTAGATGGGTTTTTGCAATAGATGTTCATTTTCTTGGTTAGGATAGATATTTTATTGTAGTAAATAGCTAGTGTATTGGTGTAAATATCCAAGCATTTAATATAGGATATTTCTGTTGCGGCAGATGGCTAGTTCTTTTTTGTATATGGATTGCTGTAGACAACCCGTCTTATTGCTGTAGATTGATAGTATTAAAGGTATATACTGCTAGTGTAGATGGCAAGTGAAAGTGCTGTAGATTGCTTGTTTGTCACTGAATAACTGGAGATTGCAAAGTTTATTGATGTAGATTGCCGTAGGTGGTTAGTTGTACTATTGTCTCGTATCAATACAGGGCATGGTCTTTTTCCTCTAGATGATTGTCCATTTCTTTCTTTTTTTAAATTTTTTAATGTGAATTTTGCTTAGTATTTCTGCTGTGAAACAATTGAATATACTAGACAAAAAAGTTCAAAAATTAACACTTGATGAAGCTATGCACATACACGCGCATACAATATATGCTGTATTGCTTCCTCACTTGTCCGTTTTCCTTGTTTTCAAATTTCCTTTCTACATTTCCATTGCTGAAATATAAAAAGCACAGAAATATCTTAACCTTGTACTAATCTGAATTGTATCCATAAATTGGTCCATGTTTAAGTTTCTAAAAAAGAATTAAAAAAAAGACTCGAGGCAGAAATTTGATCAGTTAAGATAATCTTTGCCCCTTTTTGTTTATTTTTCATATCATCTTGATTCTATTACAGGATAATCTACTTTGTCTGGTCATCCATAGTTTGTGTCAGTTAACGTCATACTTTTATTGTATCTTTGAGGTTCCAATAAGGATTAAGGTACAAGTATTCAATTTATAGATGTGCAATGATTTTTTATTCAATGAGTGAAAAGCCCATATAGAGCCCCATTCTTTAGAATATAAGTTTTCTGGTTCAACGCTATGCTTGCATTTCAAACAATGATGGTGTTCCTTCTTCACGTTTTGCTGTTGTCAGTTGTTTTGCCACTATCTTCCTCTCATTGTCCAGAGAGTGATCAGAATTTGGTAAAATGGAGCGACCACAAGAACACGTGGAATAATTCGGTAAATATTTTCTTTTATATGTTAAAACATCTTTCTTTAAAACTTAAAATGCATTTAAACTGTCAGATTTTTCAAATCAATGCAATGTTACTTTTGGTTTGACCAGGTTCATTTGCAGTTGGTTCGTGCGCATTGAGAGTTTTGCTTTAGGTAAATATATTATCTTCAAGATGTCCTGTGATTTGGAATCTTGAGTTTCACATTTAGAAACTGCTTGCAATTGGTCACGGTGTTAAATTATAATATGCTTTATCTAACTCTTGTGAATTTCTAAACGCAACCTGCACATTAAAAACATCTATCTTTGTTGTTTCATATATAAGCAACTCTTTGCTTTAGACAATTTTCGTGACATCGGAATTATGGCAAATAAAGCGAAATTTAGTACTCGCGAAAATAACAACTTATATGGTTTGACAGTTAGCTCAATATATAGGTTATATAATATTTTTCTGGTGTTTATTTGGTCTTCTATGGAGGATATATATCCTTTACCAAGTTTTTATAAATTCCGCACAATTAAAAGGTAATTTATGTCTCTAACTGAAATTTTCTTGCAAGTTGAGGTTATTCTTTTTATTAGATTTATTTATATTACAAAACAAACCTTTTCCAAAATGAATCAATATACTAAAGTTTAAGTTACTTTTATGTGTGTGCTTGTTTTCAGCCGCCTTCAGAAAATGACAACGTTACCATTACAAAAAGCATTCTGTTGGATGAACAACCACCAACATTGTGGAGTATAACCATAGAGAGTGGTGGGAAGTTGGTATGGGATCCAAAAGCTTATGTTCATCTGAAAATCCACTGGATCCGAGTTGATGGAGAACTTCATATTGGTTCTGAAGATTGTCCTTTCACCAAACGTACACGTGTGACATTTTTAGGTAAGAGAAACATTTAACTTTGACTCTTGGAAGTGTAATGTTGATGCTCAAAATACTAACGCTATACAACGAAGACTTAAGTTTTAAATCTAATAATTGAATGGCAGGAAATGGCACTGACCTAATTTAAATTATGAAACATGAAAATTGCAATAGAAATAATAAAAGAGATACCTTTGTACAAGAAAAACATTACATGGCGTCAAAACTACTATTCTGATTTTCACCAAATTGGTACCGTCAGATGGAGAATTTTATGCTCCTTTGTCTGAGGTCAATTTGGTTAAAAATCGAAATTGAAACAACGGATATTGTTATTTAAAAAAACGACAAAAATGACTCTACGGCGACGAAAATCCTTTAACTGAGAGTCATTTCCTGGCACTTTCTAAATCTGGTTCGGCTTTGAAATCAGAAGCCACATGGCCGAGTTACAGTTGATTATAGGTCGCCATGGACGTCATTTTAGCGTCCTTTATTGCTTTAATAACTAGTATGCTATCAAAAGTACTTGCCTCAATAAAAAAACGGATACATGGTTACTAAAAAAAAAATGAAGTTTTTTACTCAATTGTTTTTAAATTTCACTTTCATACTTTTAGGAAATGTCAATGAAAACGACCTTGGTCCTGGAGGAGATAAGGCATTATTTGTTATGGCTGGTGGTGTTCTTGAGATTCATGGCAAACCAAAACTCTCATGGACTAAACTGACACAGACGGCAGTCAAAATGAATTCAGAGTCTGGACTCCACACCCAGCAAGAGGTAAATGCATTGTTTTAAAGCGCAAACCTTATATCTATAGTAACCTGCGTCAAAGCCAAATTTACAGACGGAATTCCAAAGGACTTCGATACAGAACGTGTATCTTGTTACAGTCATAAGGCTAAGCAAGGGTTGCAAGAGGATATAGAAGCGTATCAAGTAACGATATGGCCTTGCACATAAGTTACTACTGTTTTAATTATCACAACGCCTTTTTATAGAAAATGCATGGATATTGTTTAGTCCCTTCCGTCCGTCTGTCTGTCACACGGCCCATCCGTCCGTCTTCCTGTCCGTTTTTCCATCCGTCTGCCCGTCCGTTCTTCCGTTAGATGGACTTTCATTGAAACTCTGTTCTGTTTTTCGTTGAGGCTATTATAAATTCATATGTTGAATTATTCCCTTTTTATCTGTAGATGTGCAATAAGATTTTGAATTTCGCTAAGAGTCGTAATTTTTGGACCGAAAAAGGTCAAATTATTGAAAATTAGCTCGTCAGTAGAACCCCTCCTACAATTTTGGATTTAGAGATTTAATTTTGTTATTTAGTTGTTGCATTTAGTTTGATAGGTGCACAACAAGTTTCTGACTTTTTTATTTTCATCTTGATACAAACAAAGATATCAGGAAGTTGATTTTTACAAACTACGAATATTTAGATTTTGGCACATGTGGTCATCGACACAAAGTCTTCCATCAGATTTGGAATAGGGATTTTATTTTGTAGTAGAATCGTTACCTACATTCTGTAGATTCCGAGAAACTGTGGTAAATTTCTTGAAAATGTCAAAGATTCGTATATTTTTTTCAATTTCAGCATGTAATCTTATATTTTGACAAGTGTTTGGCTAAAACAAAATTCTGAATAATTAGAATTTTTAAGGCTGAATACAATTATTCTAGACTCCGTGAAAGTCTTAAGGACCGCTTATTTGTACTTGAGCAACAATACTCTTGGGATTTTTTCTATAAAAACAAACCTTTTACAACTTGGGTTTGAAACATAATTGTTTTTTTTATTCTAACATGTAACCATGTTTAACAAAAGAAAGGAGAAATATATTTATGATGTTTTACAGTGTGTGTTGCATAAATATTTGTTTTGTTTAGGTTTTTTCGTCTGTCTGGGATTAGCAGTAAGGGCCAAGTTCTCTTTGTTTTTAAACAAATGTTCTTTTAAAGAGCTGAATTTACTTTGGTTTCCAGAAGTGAAGATTGCTGTTCTTTATTTTTATTCCCCAAAAATTGAAGATGTTTGTGGAATATTAGTTTTTGTCTTTCTGTATGTTTGTATGAAGCTTTTAACATTGGATTTATCTTTTGAATAATTAATAATACGGCTTTCCTATTTTTCATGTGTATTCTTCGTGGCAAGACCTTTCAAGTGATACATTGTAAACAAATAGAGGGATATGAACAAATAAAGTGATATTATATTGAACCTAATGATCTTGAACTTGTAATGTGACGGATTTATTGAAAAAGATTTGGAATATATTTAAATGGTAACTAATAATGCTTTCATATTTCGCCTGTGCATTCCTTGTGGCAAGACCCAAATATTTGAACTAATGACCTTGGCCTTACTATGTGAACAATAGGATAAAAACTTTAACAAACTTTTTGAAATTTAACATTAGGTATATCCTTTTAACTAGAAAGGGTTTCATATTTTACATGTTTATTCAATGTTGGAATACTTTTCAGTTGGTACCTGACAAAATTTAAACAGAGACTTGAAATGATAGGTGTTTTGCAAACTATTTATTAAGCCTTTGTGTGTCTTGTCTGTTTTCTACTTAGTTTAATTTATGTCTATAGGAGTCTAGGATGGTGTTTATTTCGCTGAACTTGATTACTCTTTATTAAAGGGACCGACTCCGGCCTGCCGTTGGATGTGGGGTTTTCTCACCGTTCATTGAAGTTATTATGGTGGCTTTGAGTTGCTATTACTCCCCCTTTGGGTCGTTGTCTCTTTGACACATTCCCCGTTTCCCTTCTTTTTTTCTATATCTTGTTTGAAACAAACCGGTTTAACCCACCATTTTTTTGTTAATGCCTGTACCAAGTCAGGACATTTTTCCGGAGGTTTCCACTTAATTTGTCTTTTTATCACATGGGTTTTGGGTCTTGACAACTTGTTCAGTAGTTTTGTTATTACGGGACATTTCGTGCTTTTGTCTTTTGTGTAGAGCTTCCCAAACGAATTAACGGAGGAGTAGGCTTTGTTGCCACATTGACAACATGGGCAGCTTCAATGATAATATCCGCCAATTTATATATCATGATCTGAAAATAGTTGTCAAAGATAAAGTCATCGTAGACAAGGACTGGTCCTTTATTTCTAAAATTCATTTTTCTAACGTTCAAATTTTCGTTTACGGAGAAGGTTAAACCTTAATTAATTATTGATAACTTCTTCAAGTTGATAATTCAAGTTCCAACGTTTGAGAAAATTAAACCAAGATGTTTGTGGGTAATTACACTTTTAATCACTTTGCACTTTTATAGTAACGTTGGGGATGGTGGTGATAGTTGAGATCATCGGTCCGTCACACTTTCTTGTGGACTCAATTCTTCACAAGCCGCCACACAAATTTCATTCTAATTTTACAGGACTTAGTCACCATATATACCAAATTATATCGCATCGTCATATTGATTTCTCAAATTCTATGGGAGTAATGGGACTTACAATATTTCAGCATTATTTTACAATCGCAAATCTCCTGGACGCAACTCTTCAGAAACCACTATTGAGACTATGTTCCAATTTTACAAGATTATGAGTCACGATTTAAAATAGATCATATCCCCTCGCTATTATGATTTGTCAAATTGATACTTTAAATGTTCAACATTGTTAGACAACGATAGCTTCTGTTGACGCAACACCATAGAAACCACTACTAATATTCCCTTCAAATCTAACAGGATTGTTATAACAGGATTGAACTAGGTCATAGCGGTATATTTGAGCAAAATTGACTGAATTTTTTGTTTGAATAATAACATTTAAAATGATTGAAATTAACAGCAGAATATAATGCTTAAAATATCATGAACAAATGAAGGGATATGGAGGAAATGGTCATGAGACAAAATCCCTATTAATACACGAGACGATTAAGCAAATGGAATAAAGCTTTTATTTCTGTTCTTCATCTTGAAGTAACCATGAGGCCTTAAACAAAGAGAAAATACTTTTACACCACAGTAAGTTCAAGACGACCCCTTCCACCGGTTTGAGCGGGATTCGCTTGCTAAATGTTAAACAACGCTACATCCACGTATCTTCGCTTTTGGTCATGGTTGCGCGGTCGTAAACAAACATAACTTTGAGGGCAAATTACTCTTAAAAACACTGTCATCCGTTGCTCCGACAAAGGAATCAATAGACAATATAGCATGTGAACGATCAGTGGGCACTATTACTTTTATTTTAGTATAACAGAACTAATCATGAGTGAATATCTTCTATAACAAATTGTCATCTGTAGTTAGTATTTCTGTATAACGGAGAGGACTTCGTAAGTTTAACTTGTGTCTCATCCTATGTCATATATGTTTGTTTTTGACAATAAAAAGCGTTTAAACCAGTGGGCACTCATCGATTTATTGTAAGAAAACTTGGCATGTTAGGTATGATTTAATTACAAAAATACAGAAATATTCCTTTCATAAATTTAATTTGTACTATTTATCAAGTAGTTCTAGTTATGTACATCAAAACAATTTTTGGGGTGTTCTTAACTTAAAATTAAGATTAAGTGAAAGTGATCATTTTTTAAAATGAAGATAATAAAACCAAGAAAGGTAATGTGAAAAAGAATTTTCTGATAGTCTTTAGCAAAGTTCCCAGTTAAGCTTGACAGAATGATAGAGTAAAGAAAAATCTTAACCTAACAAAATATTATAATTTTGGTAAATTTCCTAAAAATCTTTCAAAGACAAATATTTTTGTTAACTCATCTGATCAATAATACACACCTTTCAGTGATAGCAGTTCTTTTCAAACATGTTTTCATTTCAGCAATATGTATTACATAAATTTTAAGATGAACACCTGCCGAAATGTTTTTGAAATTGTGGTCTTAAATGTTTCATAATGAATAGTGGTGCTTCGGTTGCCATGGAAGCCAAACCTGAAAACTGAAATTTTAGAGAAAAGGTATTCTGCTATATTTTTTTTAATTTTAGCAATATCTAGGACTAGTATAACATTAGTCCCAGGCAATATGTATTGCATCGATTATAAAGGGAACATATGCCCAATTTTTTTCTTTTTTTTAATTCAGCAATATGTATAATACCTAGATAATGAGGGGAACCTATGCCCAAATTGATTTTAAAGGGGACTCGAAATATTTGATATCAACAATATGTATTGCCAAGGTGTACAAAAAATGTATTGCGAATATTATAAGGGAATCCCCTGCCATCAATTTTTTGAATGGTTAGGTGATACGGGTTGTAGTGGACAGTGCAGCATTTGGTTGCCATGGAAATCAAACCAATAAACTGAAATTTCAGAAATAAAATATTCTGCTCCAACTTTCTTTTTACAATCTCAGCCATATGTATAAACTAGATTATGAGGGGAACTTTGCTGAATTGTTTTAGAAAGGGGATTAAAAATGGTTGATTTAAGCAATATGTATTACCTAGAATTTTAAGGGAATGTATTTTGAATGATGATCTGAAATAGGTTGTAATGGATAGTTGAGCTTTTGGTTGCCATGGAAACCAAACCAAAAAACTGCTATTTTTGAAAAAAAAGTATTCTGCTATTTATACGATTACAGCAATATGTTTCAACTAGATTATAAGAGTAACTCCTTGATATTTTTTTAAAGTGAACTCTAAATGCTTTGATTTCAGCAATATTTATTACTTCAGGTTACAAGGGGAACCCCTGTCCGTTTTCTTTTTCTTTTTTTTTTTTTTTGAAAGTTGGCTGAATTGTTTTAATTTCAGCGATATGAATTACGAAGCCCAAAATTAAGGTGGTCTGAAATGGGTTGTAATGCTTGGTGGATTTTTTTGAACGCAAAGAAAAAATATTCTGCTACATGTTAATTTGATTTCAGGAATTTGTGTATACCTGGAAATGGCTCTTTTTTGTAGTTAAGAACACTTGTTTTCATCAGTACAACGTACATGTATGAAACTAGTTTATTCCATATTATCTAACATAATTTTTTTTTGTAAACATCACTTATTATGACAGGGAACTAGGCTTGCGTCGATCCGTTTTTTGACGAAATTATTTTCACTCTTAATAATCGGCTTGTTTCCATGGAGATGGGAAATATTTCCATCTGAGAATAATGCTAGACAACGGTCTTTCTGAAATGTTGAGGCAATTTAAAGAACAGATGCCTTACTTTCATTCAACGTTTTAAGGCAATATTTTGCTTTAAATTCCTCGACATTGTCGATACATCATTCTGTGTTTTCCTAATGTTCACGAAGATTTGTTAAGCGTAACATCAGACAATTTGTTTAAAAGACTCTTCAAATCAGTACTTATGCTTATTATACCATCCAAATCATCACAGCTTTTGTTCACGATCATTATCATCTCGATCATGGAGCCATATTCTTCTATTAAAACATGTTTGATGTGTTTTTTTTTTTTTTTGGTTTTCAAATAGGACAATCATATATAATCGCTCTGTGTAAAAGGCTTGCGAGCCGGAGTAAGAGCTACAATGTTAGGACTCCTTGAGATGAGTATTCATTGAAATGGGTCGGTTTGTTTACAAATTGAGTTAGATCATTTCGTGACATAATTTTTTCCGTTATCAAACTGATCATCATTAAAATCGCCTAGAATAAGATTTGAATCTTAATTTGTGTCAAAAGCTGTTCTTAAATATGATGAAGAGAATCGGTAGTATAGTAGTACACCGATCGCTTTTTTGTTTTGATTTCAATCTAAACGCTTTTCAAACGATATTTCTAGATCGTGTCTTCAGGTACAAAAATAATCCTTTTAAGGTAATAGGTACGTAAATAACAAAGTTTCCGGATTTGATGAAATAAAATCGGTTTAGCTATTTTTATGTTTGAAAAATGACCGATTGAAAAATCTATCAGTTATGTTGTTTTTATATAGAATCCATGTAAAACGTACAGAAAAATAATATATGAAACGTCTTTAAATTGCGCGTTTATGAAAACGTATCCTACAATTTTTCTGGAAAAATGATATGTTTTTAACAAAGAAATTACCATTTTAATGGTGTAAATTTGATAGGGTCACCGAATTAATTTCGCCGGTATAAATTCGTAAACATAGAATAGGCACGCCAAAAATGGATTTTTTTCGATAAAATCAGCCGTCAAAATAGCGACGTCGTCGATAACAGTTATGATTTTAGGCGTGATTTGAAAGATGAACATCTATTCAGCGATCTATACCACGAAAACGAACCTGGCGACCCTATAAAAATTATATTAATAAAACAGAAATTTCTTTGGCAACATAATATCAATTTTTCAGAAAAATTGTAGGATATAGTTTGAAACCTCGATAATTTAAAGTGAAAATCAAAATTATTTTACGTTCATTCTAAAGCAAATTTATAACGTTCACCGGTAGAGGCGCTTATTTACGTACCTCTCACCTTAACATATATCGCTACTCCGCCACGATTTATAATTAGTTTGTAAGCACACCTGTCGCAGTTGTGAAAATTGTCGAAAGCTATTGATACATTCTCGATTGTCTCATTTAGCCAAATTTCAGTAAAACAAAGAAGGTCAAAGAATATATGTTTGTATGCGTAAGTGAGAACCGAACCGTTAGTCAAAAGAGCGAACAAACCATGGACAATGGCAACATCGGCAACGACACGAAATGAGTACGAAGCAAAAAAGAAAAATGGACACGCATACAGATGAACAAGACAGACCCAATAAAAACCATGGGTGATATCAGGTGTACCCGTAGAGTAAGCATCGCCTGCTTCTTATAAGACACCCGCCGTGTTGAAAATGTCAGCTCCGGTAGTAAAGTCAAATCAGTTCAGCATTACTTCAAGTATAAAATTATACTGTATTTTTTACCAAAAAACTCCTTTTAAAATGATATGATAACAATGTATTGTTTCCATTGTTGCAGCTATCTCAGATCAAATGAATTAAACTGCATGGATATAAAAACTGAAATCATTCTGTAAACATTCAATAATTTATTTTACTTTCAGGACGTGGTTAATGGGAAAAATTACGGAAAAGGAGGATTGATAGTTTACAATATTGACCCTTCGTCTGGAAAAATTCAGAATGAAATATACGCATTTTTAAACAGAAAAGCAAAAAACCTACCTAAATCAATTACTGAATTTGTCAATTTTCTGAATAGTGAGTAACTTTAAGATAATTATATTAGTCAACAAAAGAAACGATACACAGTACATTTTGTACATATTTTTTTTATCTTGCAATTTAAAGTGTTTTTTTTTTTATTTATTATTTTTTTTTATTTTAGTGTATTTATGTATTCAGTGGGGAAAGTATTTGTTTGTATGTATATGTAACTTTGGTATTTTTCCATCTAATTACGACACTGATAATATGATAATCCGAAGTGGTATTTTTTTACCCGATGCTCGAGTTAGCCGTTGGCTGGTGGATGGTTAAAATTGTTTGATATCAATAATTTGGATGTTCCATTAGGTACATGTATACAATTTTCTATCTTAAAAAGTCTCATTTTTATGTCCCGTTAACGTGAACAAGTCAGACCATCGATGTTGTTTTGCTTCACTAATAGTATATATGAACAACATACTAAAGGCTTATGATTCATATAGAGCAAACATGCTCATTAAATGATACATTACGTAGATGTAGCTCCTGTTATACTTTGTAACGTCAAAACCACACAAAACGTGTTTTAAACTTGAACAAACATTAGTTGAAAACAGAAAATACGCACGAGGAATGCATGAACGTTATCGTGTACTTTTTCTTGAGAGAATATCTCGTATGGATACATTATTTTGGCATTTTTTTTTTAAATTTACAAATGTTGTTCTGACCACTCTGTTCATAGAACCCACATCTCCTGTTTTACTATGCCAAGTTTTCTTATAGTTTACTGGATGAGTGCCCTGAGGTTGCCTATAAGTTGTAATTGTCTTTTGTGGGTCTTTTTTGTCGTGTAATGGATGACAGAACTTGTTAGAACACTTCGCAAGGTAATTTTATGCTTGTTGATAAACCCGCAGCATTGAACAAAGAAGAAGATACATAGATGTAGCACTGCTTGATATTTAGCAATGAATTCCGCTCAAACCGGTGCTAGGGTCGTCTTGAACTTGCTATGAGCTCATTGTTGAAGGCCTCATGTTGACTTCAAGATGAAGATAAACAATGAAAATGAGGTTTCATTGCTTGGTTTAATCATGTATTTGTAGAGACTTTGCCTCGTGTACATTTAATCCATATCTTTTCGTTTCATTAGCAACTGATTTTTAAGTCAGTCGGTTCAAAACTGTGACAACTTGGTAAATTGAAGATGTTTACATACTCATTATTTCCGTCTCCAAACACCTCGATCGTGACTGTATATAGTTTGAGAATGTTGTGGCATAATATTACTTCTTACGCATAAAACTATAGACCACTTTCTTACTTCTTTTTATGAATGAATTGCGCCGGTTGACATGGGGTCAATCGGCGCAAATTGCGTCACTGAACATTGTGACGTTGGAAAATCTATATTGTTACGTCAAAATTTTCCGGGAAAATTCACGTAGTGGAAAGTCGTCTATTTTTACTATGAGTAACGGTTTTCTCCCAGAAATTAAACGGGGGTAATAACAAAATTACCGAACAGAGTGGTCAAGAGCCGAAGTCAATGAGACAAAAAGACAAAACAGGTGGAGCCATCGGTAAAATTGTTGACCGCAGTGGTCCTGACTTTGTACAGTCATTTCAAAAGAACTGTAAACACAACATTGTTTCAAACGCCAATTTGTTGTAAAATAAGGGAAACCGTTTTTGCATTTTTTTTCCTATTTCTTTAATATATTTTCTTTTAATATAAGAAAATGATTTTTTAAAATATTTAGTCTCGGACAAAAAGCAAAGTGGACAAAAAGCAAAAGTTGCAGACAAAAAGCGTCATTTTGCAGACGAAAAGGAACGGCGGACAAAAAGCAACATGCGGACAAAAAGCACTGTATCAAGACTCAAAGGAGTTTCTTATATAGAAAAATTATTTTCGATATTAAAAACGATTTTTTTTTATGTATAGTGATCAGTTCGAATTTTTAATATTAGAAATTCTTCATATTGTAACTGAAATGTGCTACCTATGAAATGAAAAGTTAATATGGAAACTCCTTAGGATAGGAAAGACGATCGCGAGTTTCAGGATTTTGATATCATTACATGAAAAAATCTTTTTCTACGAGTATCCATGTGTCACGGACGACATGAAGGTAATCAAAAATAGTGAAGCAAAACTGGGACTAAAATATCAAGTTTTCGTATTGGTCCCAGACCATCCAAAAAGCATTAAATCATTTTTCTTTCTAATCATTTGTAAATGACATGCATTTCAAAATATCTTGTAGACAAGTGTTAAATCGGGGAAATAAATTATTTATTATAAGGACATTTCCTGTTTATAGGCAGACTTTTGAGGGTAAAAAGTTCTAGTGATTGCTTCTCGTCAATTACACGCTTAATTGGACACAAATTAATTAACCAACTGTTAATTGATACAGAGATGTGTTACCATAGCACCATATTTTTACATAAAAAAAAATCAACGTATTATAAATCTGATTTTTAATTATCAAAAAGCAATAATACTTTTTGACTTGCATTATCTACATTTAAGAAAAAAATTATTTAAGATTTAAGAGTATCTCTTCTTTCATAGCTCTGTCCTAGCAGATTTTGGCATTCTATTCAGATTATGTTGGTGATCTATTCACTATCAGCTTTTACACATATTTCAGTTATGGGTTTCTAAATATGCACCGAAATCAAATGGTCTACATCAACAATGATTCTTGAAAGGATAATTCAATTAACTTAAACCACCTATTTTAGCTCACCTGACCCAAAGGGTCACTGTGAGCTATTGCCATCACTTGGCGTCCGTCGTCCGTTAACTTTTTCCATTTTCATCTTCTCCTCTGAAACCACTGTAGCAAATTCAACCAAACTTTACACGAATGATGGAGTAAAGGTCCTTAACAAGGATTGCTCATTACGTTCTGATCAGACAGAAATCCAGCACGGAACATAGTTTAACATTGGACCTATGGGAAAATCATATTTTCATCTTCTGCTCTGAAACAGCTGAAGCAAATTCAACCAAACTTTACAGGAATGAAGTATGGAAGGTCCTTTCCAAAGATTGCTCATTTCTTTCCAATCCGATAAAAAACATGGCCGCCAGTGCAGAACTTGGGTTTAACAATGGACCCTATGGGAAAAAACACATTTTCATCTTCTGCTCTGAAACCGCTGAAGCAAATTCTACCGAACTTTACAGGAATGATATACTAAAGGTCCTCAACAAAGATTGCTCATTTTCTTCCGATCCGACAAAAAAAATGGCCGCCAGCACTTAACATGGTGTAACATTGGATCCTATTGGAAAATCACATTTTCATCTTCTACTCTGAAATGGCTGAGGCAAATTCAACCAACTTTACAGGAATGATGTATGGAAGGTCCTTTACAAAAGTTGCTCATTTCTGTCTGATCCAATAAAAACATGGCTGCCAGCGGAGAACTTGGGTTTAACATGGGACTCAATGGGAAAAATCACATTTTCATCTTCTTCACTGAAACTGCTGAAACAAATTCAACCAAACTTTACAGGAATGATGTACTTAAGGTCTTTCACAAAGATTGCTCATTTTATTCCGATTTGACAAAAAACATGGCCGCTACCACGGAACATAGTTTAACATTGGCCCCACGAGAAATTCACATTTTCAACATCTGCTCTGAAACTATTGAAGCAAATTCAACCAAACTTTAGAGAAATGATGTATGGAAGGTCCTCTACAACGATTGCACATTTTGTTGGGATCCAACCAAAAAAAATGGCTCCCAGTATGGTTTAGAATAGCATCCCTATATGAAAACATCTTTTTTATCACATGCACTGAAATTATTCAAACAAATTCAGTCAAACTAAGATTGCTTATTTTGTTTTGATCCAAAAATAAAAGACCGCTAGCACAGAACATATTTTAACATGGGATCCTATGGGATAAACATCACTTTCATCACCTGCTGTAAGCATTTTGTCAGGTTAGCGATTTAGGCTCAGTGTCTGAGCCTCTAGTTAAATGGTACTGACATTTGTATAAATTTTTCAAACAGATATACCGACAGGGAACCTCGTCGGAATAGCAGTTAAAAAGTCACTTGCACGGAAAGAAAATATCGAGGATGTGTTTGAAGCAATAGAGAGTCTGGCAGGACAAGAGGAGGGGACAAACCCACTGAGATCTTCAGACAGCGACAAGGCTGCTTATGTTCTTTTTACAAGAAAAGGTATTACATGTGTATACAAAAATCGCTATATTTTATTTACGATTTCAATCATAATCACCTGTGTTTTTTCCATTTACCCTTTGTAGCGGCTTGTGATTTCAAGTATTTGTTAAAATAAAAAAGAAATATGCATGTGTATCCATAAAAATAATGTGCGTATGACATTGTTAATTTAAAGAGAACGAGATAGTTTATTTAGGCACATGCTGGAGATCAAAAACATGCCATAGTTTTATTTTTGGCCGCTCAACTTTGATTTTCAAGCCTATTTACAAAAAATTATCAAAAATAGTTGAAAAAAGAAATAATAAATGTTTAAAGGATCTACATAAGAATATGAAGATATCGGTAGAATATAATTATTCTTTCTCGATTACACAGCATACCAGCAAATATTGCGGGGGGAAGCAAATATGCTAAGGAGGGTTTTTTTTTATACTTTTTAGGGTTTTTGTTTGGAGAAAAGGTAAATTTGGACATTATCAAACGCAAGTATGTAATAATGCCATATACCACGGAACCCAGCAATGAATAGGCTAAATGATGGTTAAGAGAATGAAGTTCCACAGACTGTAGTTACATGTATGGAAAATATCATTTTCACCCGAAAGTTTTAAATTATGTCGAGGTGTTTGGAGAAAATAGAGGCTGTGAATCTTTGTTCTCTTTTTTATTTGCATTTGTGCTGCAAAATCAAAGCTTTGTTCATGCCTATGATGATTATTCTCTCAAATTTAGATGAATAAGTTAATTTGAAGCAATTTATTAACTTAGGACTAATTTATACCCATTCTTGTTTATGTACCGCACAGTAGTATTATCATGTTTTATGATAATTTCTGAAAATAATTCAAGACTTGTATGATAGGGTATTTCTTTGAGCTCCAGATCACAATTCGGTGAACGTTTTCATTTTTTTTTTCGCGAAGTATATTAGTATACACTTGTTTCATACTGCAAATTTTAGTAAAAATTGAATTTGTGACAATTTTGTGTTACCCTGGGTTTATTACCTGAAAAGAAATCGTAGTTTTTTTATTTCTATTTTGTTTTGCAGTAGTATCATCAACAAAAAATATCATAAACATTGCAACTTTACATGGAAAAGATTTAGGGTTTTCTATATGGTGAGAGGTTCCTCACTGTGTTGAAGACCGTGCATCGACCGTACGGCGAGATGCTTTCTTTTCGGTCGTTTTACCCTGGAGATTGGATATTGTCTCCTTGACATTTACCTAATTCCCTTTCTTATTCATATTTGATAACGGATATTATCATTAGTCAATATGATTTTTACAGATTATAACTCATTCAAAATAAACTGTAACTGTATATACTTGTACTTGAGTACATATTTGAATTCTTTGAATACAGGGTCACCGGAAACAACAACACAGATGTACTCACCATGGAACATGGACAGTAAGGAACAAACCATTGCGAGTGTGAATGTGGTCAGTGGAGATCTGTATATTGTATTGAGGAGTGTTTATGACGGGAGCAAAATGTCTTTTGCTGATGTCGTTGTAGCTGACGATCTTGCCTACAGACCTATCTTAAATCTTCTTGATAACGCTAAAAGCTGGGAAGAAGGTAATAAAAAAAGTAACAGTTCCTTCTGTATAAAGATATTTATAATTAGCATCTAGAATAAATGGTTGTTTTTATTGTTTCTACAATTAGTCAACGTAAGTAAGATGCAGCCCCCGTCAACCAAAGCCAACCAGACATTCTTGATCTCAAACAACTACATATTTGCCATTTTGATTTTTTTTCATTACAAAATGTTGCTATTTTATATCGTTGATGTTCTAATTTAATTATTTATTTTATTTCCTTGATATAAAAAAACAATATCATTCCATCAAATTATGTAAATTGTAATTTTTTTTGCAAAAATTCATAGTTTTACAATTACTATGGGAGTTTCATTTCAGATATAAAGGCGATTTTTTTTTATTATGATGATTTTCCGTCATTTTTTGTTCTTAGTTTTAAAATTCCATTTAACCATAGTCTATTTATTTCATCATAATGGTAACTGTAATTTCTATGATAATCCTGTTACAGGTGATAACCTCATTCTAGCCTCAACAGATTATGATTGGGAACAAGCAGAGGAAGTGACAGTTATTAAGTGTGACATATGCACTAGTGAATACCAAATACGATTATCAGGTATGTTTCATCTCCTTTAATCTAAGCTATATGAAAAGCGTGATGATTTTAATTTCCCCATTGTGAACTTTCCCTTTCTTAGCAGCAATATACCTACCTGTGCAGCCTATGGAGTGTACATTTCACAGTTGATTCGTTACTGTCGAGCATGTAGTTTGTACAGTGATTTTTTGAACAGAGCAAAAACACTGTCCCAAAAGCTGCTGAGTCAGGTATTTGTTCAACCTTTGTTAATTTCATCCCTCAAGAAATTCTATGGCCGTCACCATGGCATCATTGAACGATATGACGTGTCAGTATCCCAAATGAAAGCTAGATTCACGTCTTCCGGATTTGACTACCGACTTTGACATTTTCCCGGATTGAATCACTCACAGTGTGACGGGTGCTGTTAACAGAGCAGGACACGCTCACCCTTCCGGAGCACCTGATGTCACTCTCAGTTTCACTGGAGTTCACACTGTGAGTGCCTTTGTTCTGAATGTTGTCATTTCTGTTTCTGTGCTTTATATCTGTCTAACGTCATTGTTTTTGTGTCTAACGTCATTGTTTTCTGTGTTCTCGTTTTTGCCCTGTCTTTGGACTTCGATTTTGGGGAATTTCACCCCTTTGTTCCTTCGGTATTCTACTGCCGTTGTTTAAGATTTTGATGTCTCGTGAAAGACCATCTCACGAGTAAGAATATTGAGAAAAGTAAGCGCAAGTAAATTGGCCGTAGGCTTAATACTCTAGTGAGCTTATTCTTGTGAATTGAATAAAAAGGTTAATTTTATCTAAAGATTTGGAGAAATGTTTTGATCCTTTGATGGCAGCTACTTAATGGATAATTCAGGATCAACTGGATATGATCTTTCGGAAGTACTCTATAGGCTGAGCTAATCATTGAGAAATATTAAAGGGCGTAAATCTGTCATAAACAAAATGTATGTGTCACAAATAGCGGTTATCATAATTTTTCTCACTGAAGTATTTTATCCCCAAAAGTATGTACCATCCCAGTAGTCTAGTACATCGATGCCGATTCCAAAACTTGATTTCATTTTAAAGTTTTGCTGAATAACTCAAAGTTTTAAATTTACACTAACTTCGGTATTTAGTTGTTATAAATTTGCCTTTGACAATTCAATTGTTTGAAATTTGCACTAGTTTCTACCTAGTAACCCATGATAATGGTCCACCCTAAAGAAATAAAAAAAATGTACAAAGATTATAAAACAATTCAAAGTAAGACTCTTGCATTTAAAGGGGACTTTTACATACATAATTGAAGACTATATATTCCATATATCTTACTGTATCTAAAGTTTAATGTTATTGTTTTTCAGCTCCTCTGAAGTATACTCATTATGGTGAAATTTATAAAAATGTTGATATGAGAGGAGAGATTGGATTATTGTCTAGAAATATTCTGTTTGATTCTGAAGATGCAGAAGGATCAGACACTTATGGTGGAAATCTGAAGGTTTGAATTTGTTTTGATAAAATGTTAATTTAAACACATGATAGATATATACAGAATAACAGAGTCCTTAATCCGTATTACATCTGTATAAACCCAAGGACCCACTATCAGCCATAGGGCAGACATGCCCGAGGGATTATATTGGTCGAGGTTTGATACAATAAAAGCTTTCATTCTGTCCTTAGCTGAATTGTGGCTTTTCTATTTAGATCTTTTTGGTTATACCTTTTGTATCAGCTTTTGCACGTTTTTCGGATTATGGACTTCCAAATGTTTTGGTTTGATCTGCACTGATGAGACATGAGTTGTCGAAATGCGCATATGCAGAAAGTGAATTAACAGTAACTTCGGTATTTTGTTATTCATTGCCATTTTTACTATATATTTGTTTCCATATCCCTTCATTGCTGATCATGCAAGTTTTGTTCTTTTTTATCCTATGCTTAGCACACGGAAGCGCGGAAAATAATTAAAAACTTTATTCAAAGTCGGATCAGTCCACTTTTAAGATTAAAAAAATGAATTGGTCTATGCAAATTTATCAATGGAAAATTATATTGCATAAATTTGCCGAAAATAAGCACAAACTCTTTGTACTTCTATCATACTGCTGCAATGCATATATGTATATACATGTGTTTATTAATTTTCCAGTGACGCTGTACACAATGTTATCTGTTATTAATACCTCTCCCTATTTTATATATTTCTGATCGGATGCAATATTTTAATCTAGTTGTAGAGATACTTCAATTGTTTTAAAAGTCTCTTAATGTTTAATATTTTTCTTATCTTTTTTAATCTTGACGTCTTTAGATAAGATCACTACAGAGGCATTTGTCAATGTAACTTTTTAAATCCTAAATATTTCAAAGAATAAGTAGGAACTCATTTTGTGTTTATATGTTTCTGCTGCAGCATCAGGGTGGAAATAAAGTGGGGTTTTTGGTAACACATCGAACACTTTTCTCAGGATAATGAATGCGATGTAATTGTCGCGTGTAAATTTCAAAATAACCAAATTTAATTATTTTTTTTTGGTCTTCAAGTGAGCTGTTCTGACTTATAAGCAAAGTTTTTAACATTTTTCCAGTGCTTCAATGGGATAAAACCTATGATAAAAAGATATTATTGTTTTCTATAAACATATGGTAAATATAGAATGACACATCACATGCTGTATCAACCCACAATCAGTATTATCTTTCGGGCCTGTCGGCCCACTGGCTTATATTTGGATATCGGGCTGATTCACCATGTGGAACCAATTTAGGTATGTGTCATTCTATATTTATTATATGTTTATAGAAAATAACAGTAAAAGTTACTGGTTTATACTAGCCGATTTTTGTAAATCACATTATTAACTGATGACTTAAAATACAGTGTAATTTGCCCATTTAATATAACTGGAAGTTTTTGGCACATAGAATTTATACAGGGCAAATGCCCTGTATAGAAATTTATACAGGGCAGATGCCCTGTATTAAAATTAATACAGGGCAAATGCCCTGTATAAATGAATCGGCCATATTGGTTTAGTTACACTCTGTTTTCTGTGTCTTTCTCGAATATGTTAAGTTTTTTCCTTTTGTCTATTGATTTATTACTGAGAGTGAGAATAAAAAATGAACACAGCACAACCCAGAAACGCTCCAAATATTACACTGTGCTATACAGTTATGTAGTACTTGACAGCAGAAAAATAGTACTCGTCAGCCGCATCCCGTTTCAGCTTGTACGACTGACACCACACCAGATCAAGGGGATTTGTAAACGACATGATAGTTCAATATTTTTTTCTACTACAAGTTGAATATTCAATAGAAATCTTTTATATATTGCCTTGACTTTGTAATATCGAAATTTGCATCCTGTAATTAAGATTGATTAAGATAATGCCTGGAATTTTAAGTCATCAGTTAATAAAGGTGTCATAAAATGGGTATTTTCATATTAATTCGCCTCGGGCCAATACAGGTGACCTCAACCCAATACGACTGTACTTGGACTTTATACAGGATTAATATGAAAATACCCATTTAATAACATTATAAGCTTAATCTGTAACTGTATTATCAGTCATTTCCGTAATAGAGATTTTAAGCTTATGGTACCCAAACTGGAATTTGCTGAAATAATCTTTGGAATAACGAAATACCGAAGTCACTGTGAATATAATTTCTGCATTTGCGCATTTCGACAACTTATGTCTCTCCAGTGCAGATAAAATCTAAACGTTTGGAAGACCATAACTCAAAGATGTTTAAAAACTGATAGAGAACAAATAACCAATATGATCTAAATGTAAGGGCAAAATCAGCTAAGGAGAGAGCTTTGCATGACGGAGATACTCCTTAGTTTTCAACAAAATTTACAAAAAATTAGATATTGTAAGGTTCCAAATAGAATCGGCTTTCGGGTCAGCACCGAAGTACTGACTACTGGGCTGGTGAATACCCTCGGGGACTAACAGTCCACCAGCAGTGGCATCGACCCAGTGGCAAGAAATAACGAAATATCGAAGTCACTGTGAATTTAATTTCTGCATATGCGCATTTCGACAACTTATGTCTCTTCAGTGCAGATAAAATCTAAACGTTTGGAAGACCATAACTCAAAGATGTTTAAAAACTGATAGGGAACAAATAACCAATATGATCTAAATGTAAAGCCAAAATCAGCTAAGGACAGAGCTTTGCATGAGGGAGATACTCCTTAGTTTTCAACAAAATTTACAAATATTGTAATTAATTATGGAAATAATTAATCTACTTTTTTTTCAAATTCATGTTAAATTATGCATCACAAACAAAATGTGTTTTTACAATAAAATTCAACATTTTAATGTTTGAACTGAAATTGCAATTCTGGAAGTTAAACTTTTTAGATCACGTACGAAATTGGACAGTTTTTTAGTTTTGAAACCTATGATAAATATATAATTATATGCAGTTTTCCATATCAGCCCATTTTCACAATCATCACTGGAACTTGTGGGCTTTTGGGCTGATATTCTGACTAGGGGTATAATAATTGATCTGATATAATTACATTTATTCTACTTCGTGTGGAAATCACGGTACTTGATTGGCTACGATTACTTCCGATCATTACCGTCACTGTATTTTATCAGTCAGTAAACTACAACAGCAAGAGTCTCCTTGACAACGACAAAAGTAAACATAGACCGCGGAGGAATCCAGACAAAGAAATGTTGCACCATTTACGATTTTCATTTAGTAATCTCGCGTGAATACTTGTATTCTATTTACGGAATGTAATTATAAGTATTGAATGCAATATTTTGTAGTTTTATTGTCATGTAAAAGCATGGACCGTAGCAAATTTTCTACATGAAGCGCGCTGCTACGGTCCACGCTGTAACAATCAAAATATTACAAAATATTGCATTCATTTCCTTAAATAAAAATGACATGTTGTAATATATATTAACACATAATTACGTTGAAAAGTAATATTATACAATTATGGCACTTCCACGAGATCAATATGGGGTTTAACGGAGCAATAAAGTAATATTGAACGAGGGTTTACCCCGAGTTCAATATTATCTTTTGCGCTCCGTTAAACCCCATATTGATCAAGTATAGAAGTGCCATAATTGTTTTATTATATTTGATTGACATGGCTTAAGTCACTGGTGACAAACATCGGGGGCGTGGTTTATCTATTGTGGGTGTAAAAGGGGTGTGGCCTGGAAACGTCAATCAAAGCAAGTGTGCAATATGATGATTTATCATGATCAACTGTGCAATATGATGTTTTATTGAGTAGGTGTGTTTCTCTACTTTATACATAGAAATAAAAGTACAAATATAATAAATACATCTATCAGCAAACAACTACCTCAGCTCACAGAAGGAAAATATTTTTAACAATATCAAAACATTAGGACAAAGAGACAAATAATATAATAAAAACAAAATAAATTTACAATGCTAAAAAATAAACCACATAAAACGTACAACACTAGCAGTATTAGCCCAAGGGGATAGAAAGCTTTAACACTGTACTCTAATAACTCAAATATTATCTGTAAATTTGTGAATTTTTTAAGTAGTATTATGTCAATCAGTTGCATTATATTTGATCTTTCAGGTCGTGAAAGGATTTAAAAGTGTGCATATAGAAAATGCTGAGTTCAGTGATCTTGGACAACAGGAAGTTTTAGGTATGACGTGAATCACTGTTGTAAACCTATTATAAATTGATAATATCCACTGTATGTTAAGTGCCGATAATTGTCAAATTTGAGATCCATGACATATGATTCTTATGAAAACCAACAAAATTCAATGTGCTGGGTACATTTTAATGACGTATACATGTTTTAAACAGTTGTTATTCTCACCACTCTGTTAACAGTGCCAACATCTCTTGTTTTATTATGCCAAGTTTCTTACAATTGACTCGATGATTGCCCTGTGTTTGTAATGTGTTTTAGTCGGGCAACGGATGACAACAGTTGCAAGAACACTTTGCCAATTAATTTTATGTTTGTTGACAACCCCGCAACAATGAACAAAAGAATATAAATTTATGTAGCATTGCTCGACATGTACCAATGAATTCCACTCAAACCGGTGCTAGGGGCCATCTTAAGGTATGAGCATATCTCATTTTTGAAGGCCTTTTGGAACTTCAAGATAATGAACAATAATAAAAACGTTGTTCCATTGCATAGTTTAATCTTGTATTTGTAGAGACTTTGTCTCATGCATTTATTCAATATCCTTTCATTGCTAGTTTATAACAATGTATCAGAAAAACTGATTCGTTTCTTGAAAGAATATTCCCCAAGGCTATATTCTAAACTACTTTTTTAAATATTTCTTCGGTATTCCACTGCAGTTGTTTTGATCACAGACTATACGTGTTTAATTATTTGTTTTTTGATATGAAGTTGCCGTGAGTATTAACCAAGCCAGTATTCAGTCTTCATGGTGTTTGCTCGTAAACCAATTTTATTTGAAACTTGCAATATCTAGATTTATAAAAACTTCGATTATACCTACGACTATCTCCCTCGTCCAAAGCTCTTTCTTTAGCTGCATTTTGTCTTTTCATCTAGATCTTATTGGGTATTTTTTCTATCGGATTTGATACATCTTCAAGTTATGATTTTTCAAAACAACGGCAGTAGAATACCGACGGAACAAAG
>MJUU01004939.1:17414-33933 GCA_002080025.1 Modiolus philippinarum | reverse complement strand
CAAAAAGGTGTTTTTCAGGTCAGCGCGATATCCAACATGGCAGCCAGCGGGGAACTTAGTGTTTCCCATGGGGTCCAATGTTAAACTAACAGAGGTCTTCTCCCCTTTAACTTATTAGGGATATTGGATTTATAGTTTGTTTATATATAAGGGCTCTAACATAAAATGTCTATGTTAATCAAGGGCCAGGTGAGCAATACAGGCTCTTGAGAGCCTCTTGTTTTCTAAACCGTTCCAGATTATAAGTTGATATTAGCTATGTAAGTCTACCACTATGAGTTACAGATTAAGTTCGAGTTTGGTTGCAGTCCATTGATTTTTGACAGAGTTATGGGCCTTGGACTTAGAAAATATTGATAAAATAGAGGTTTTCCAAACTTTTTTTTTCTGAAAAATTCCAGAGGTGAAGCTGATAGTTGCTATGTGAATCTATCACTATGAGTTATATATGGTTACTGTCCATTGATTTCTGACGGAGTTATGGGCCTTGGACTTAGAAAATTGTGTTCAAATGTAAGATTTCCGGAATTTTTTTCTAAACCGTTCCAGATATTAAGTTAATAGGAAAAAGAAGGGAAATGGGGAATGTGTCAGAGAGACAACGACCCAAAGGGGAGTAATAACAACTCATAGCCACCATAAGATCTTCATTGAATGGTGAGGAAACCCCACACCCAACGGCAAGTCGGAGTCGGCCCCTAAATAAAGAGTAATCAAGTTCAGCGAAATAAACATCATCCTAGACTCCCATAGACATAAAGTCTATTTGTTATGTGTATGTCGGAGAGGATAAATTCAGCGACATTTACCACTTTTTTTCATTTCAGCGACATTATCATCGTGTATGTGAGTCCAGCCACCAGGATACATATAAGTTTGAGCTTTGTTTTGGTCCACTGATTTTGACGAATTATTAGCCTTGGACTTTTTTCTTTTATTATTTTGCTGGTATACTATAGCAAAGAATTATTCCAGTGGTAGGGGACTTCTGTATTGCCTTGCAATACTATCCACACTTGTTAAATAAATGATTTAACACTAATAAAGGCTAGAGTTACCGGAAAATAATTGGGATTTTGGAAATTGTTTACCCCACACAAGCCTCTCCTGGGAATGGTCTTATTTATCACACTTTTATTTGTCAGTACATGATGTAAAATTTCAATCAGTTCTTCCTTCTACTGTCACTATATGTTCACCTCTGACATTTTATATGGTAGTTCCTCCATTGTATATTATGTTGGTGTACATGGTATATTCATTCATATATAGACAGAAAATCAGCTGATAATATGGGAGTTAAACACCCACCTTTTTTTGGACATAATTCTCAAGTGTATGTGTACTTGTGTTTCCATAATTAGCCATTTTTTCAGTGGCATTTCAATAACATAACAATTTGAACAAAAACATTTCCCAACCAAACAATTCTATATTTTTTTATGCATTAGAACTACAGATGGATGTTTATTCCATTGATTGAATTTGCAGTTTTATAGGTTTAACACAAAATTAGTTATTGTTTTTATAGTTTTTATATTGCCAGCTTTATGTCTCTAGATATTGGTAGAATAGCTTTGTTTGTCTTGATGAGAAATTTATTTGACTTTATCACTTATTGACAAAAATCTCCCCAAGAAAGTAATTGATAAAAAATTGTAATGATCAATTTATTTCTGAATTGGTGGACAAATATTTATTTTGTTTGGTGAAAGATTTTAACATATGTTTGTAAACATGCATTTGATTTTGTAAAACGAAATTACTCTGTCATATTACTCTGTCATGTCCGTTACAAAATCAAAATTTAATGACTTAAACCTTTAGAAATGGTTGATAGAGTTAACCAAACAAATTATTCTTATACCCGGTTCACACGACCACTTTAATTTCGAATTCAATTCATAATTGGTCCTTAATACGCTTTGCGTTCACACATAATTTGCATTAATTCCGAAGTAGTCAATCCGAAGTCATTCCCTCGTAAGGAGGTAGTTTGACATCCGAATTGATGCCAATTCCGAATTAGATTTCCCGTGTGAACGCAATATCAGGCTTACATCCGTTTTAAGATAACTGTTTACCGTTTATTTTTAATCTCTCCCATCATGCAATTCTTACTTCGGAATTAATTTAATACACATGTCCAGACAAGCGTGTGAACGCAGTCTGACTTGAATTCCGAAGTGACTTAATTCAGAATTATTCAAATCGGAATTGAATCCGACGTTTGTGTGAACACGGTATAAGAAGGAAGTCCTTATACTTAATCTGGAAGTAAGCCATTTTAATGCTCATTGATGAAAAAATGTTGTATTGTTTGCAGATTTATGCAATTGTTTGCTTGTCTTTGAAAGCTGAAGTGGTTTTGTTAAAAGATGGGAAATATTTCCAGCCATCACTTCATATATAACAACTTTTGATTTTTGATATTTGACCCTATGGAAAACAAGTTCAAAGATCCTCTCCTTTGAAACCAACTTGTCCAATTAGAA
The DNA here is from genome assembly GCA_002080025.1 of Modiolus philippinarum. Taxonomy (NCBI): domain Eukaryota; kingdom Metazoa; phylum Mollusca; class Bivalvia; order Mytilida; family Modiolidae; genus Modiolus; species Modiolus philippinarum. Next base: position 31,438 of record MJUU01004939.1, on the reverse strand, counting down.
CCAAACATAGTCACAATGGTCCTTGCAAAAAAGGATATCTTGCAGGTCAATACTTTAACCAAGATGGCTGCCAGTTGGAAGCATAATTTTACATTGGGCCCAATGGGAAGTTGGAAACTCATTCAAAGATTTTGGTCTCTGAAACTGTTTATCTGTTTTAAACCAAACTTGATCACAATATAGTCTTTTGGTGGTACCTTTGAAAAATTGTGTCCTGTAGGTCTGTTCCTAATCAATTATCCTCACTTTTGAACACTACATGGAGATTTGCATGAAGGAATATTATTGTTGTCAAAAACAAGGAAGGGGAGATAATTCAACCTTGACTTTTCAATAATTCCATCTACACGGTTTACTTCGTAAGCTCAACTTATCATAAACCATATGAAGGATTTTGTTAAAACTTTACCCAAAGGAAGGACACTACATGGAGATGTGCATGAAGGAATATAATTATCGTTTGAAACCAGGAAGGGGAGATAATTTGACTTCTACTTTTTATTGATTCCTTCTGTAATGATTTTTCAGACTTGGACAATTTTTCAAAGAAATAATTCAAAGGGTGGATATTATGAAATAAAGTTTGAGAGAGAAATATTTTTTTCATTGTGATTAAAAAGTTGTTTTCAAAGTGTTGTAACAAAATTTCTTTTATGCTTATGATTTTTGTGTAAAATGTCAAAGAGGCCAGAAAAGGTTGAATTATATTTTCGTCTGATTTCAACTTAATATTTTCATTTGAACTCTTATGAAAAGTTATTTCTTAAAGATAATATAATTTTTAGCTCACCTGTCCCGAAGGGCCTGGTGAGCTATTGTCATCACTTTGCGTCCATCGTCTGTCATCCGTCCATCAACAATTTAAAAAATCTTCTCCTCTGAAACCGCTGGGCCAAATGTAACCAAACTTGGCCTGAAGCATCACCAGGGTATGGCTTCTCAAAGTTATGTTCGATTAGACGGCCGGTCAAAAAACATGGCCGCCATTGCTAAAAATAGAACATAGGGGTAAATTAAGTTTTTTGCCAATAACTAAAATACCATTACAGATATCAAAAATCTGACATGAGGTAAAAATGATCAGCATGGTGAGATCTACCCACTGTTCAATTTTGAAGAAAATCTGAAACCCATCTCGGAGTTATAGCCCTTTTTCCGTTAAATTTTCAAATTTTTGCATTTTTTATTTTTATTTCGAAAAGTGTAACAGATATAGATCAAGTGTAAACTGCAAAAATGTTCAGCATATCAAGATCTACCCACCCTGAAATTTTGAAGAAAATCCATAAACCCTTGTAGGAGTTATTGCCCTTTTTTCACCGATTTTTTTACATTTTCGTATTTTTATGCCCCGCCCACAAATGTGGAAGGGGCATATAGTGTTACCTTTGTCCGTCCTTCCGTCCGTCCGTCCGTACGTATGTCTGGTTAAGTTCTGTGTTTAAGTCCATTTCTCAGAAACTGTAAGAGGTAGAACAATAGGTAGATATTTAATAGTACTACAGAGTTCACTAGTCAGTTTGACTCTGTGACCTACATTTCATGCTTGAGTGACTTTGGTTAAGTTTTGTGTTAAAGTCCATTTCTCAACAACTACACATTATAAGACAATGGTCTTTCATCAAATGAATTGCCTTGATGAGTACTACCCAAATCATTGACAATTAGGTGGCTTTGACCTACATTTTACGCGTCAGTGACTTTGGTTAAGTTTGAGTTAGAGTCCATTTCTCAACAACTACACTTTATAAGACAATTATATTTTGTCAAATTAATTGCCTTAACAAGTACTACCTAAATCATTGACAATTAGGTGGCTTTGACCTACATTTTACGCTTCAGTGACTTTGGTTAAGTTTTGTGTTTAAGTCCATTTCTCAACAACTACACACTATAGGACAATGATATTTCATCAAATTAATTGCCTTGACGAGTACTACCCAAATAATTGACAATTAGGTGGCTTTGACCTACATTTTACGCTTCAGTGACTTTGATTAAGTTTTGCATTTTAAGTCCAGTTCTCAACAACTACACATTATAGGACAATGATATTTCATCAAATTAATTGCCTGGATGAGTACTACCCAAATCATTGACAGTTAGGTGGCTTTGACCTACATTTTACGCTTCAGTGACTCTGGTTAAGTTTTGAAAAAAAAAAGTCCATTTCTCAACAACCATACACATTATAGGACACTGATATTTCATCAAATTATTTGCCTTGATGAGTATTGCCCAAATCATTGACAATTAGGTGGCTTTGACCTACATTTTACGCTTCAGTGAATTTGGTTAATTTTTGGCTTTAAGTCCAATTTTCTCAACAACTACACATTATAGGACACTGATATTTCATCAAATTAATTGCCTTGGTGAGTACTGCCCTTATCAATGACAATTAAGTGGCTTTGACCTACATTTTATGATAAGGTTATCTTTTGGCAGTGCATCCGTGTCTTACAGACACATTCTCTAGTTCATCTTTTATTTCCAAAACTATAGAAGATGAAGGTTAAGTGTAAATTCATGAAATTTTTGCCATGCTGTGGCGACTTCAAAACTGATGTTGAAAATTGTTCCTTGACTGCCATTTTCAAAATGGCCTCCATAAAGGCAGGAAAATTCAACATTGTCTGATTTCAATGAAATTGGGTTTCCAAATAGATATTGATGTTGCGACTTCAAATCTGGTGACAGACACAAAGCACAGAAATCATAACATTCAGAAAACATTTCAAAACCGGTATTGAAAATTGTTAGTTGACCGCCATTTTCAAAATGGCCGCCAAAAAAGGCAGGAAAATTCAACATTGTCGGATTTCAATGACATTTGGTTTCCAAATAGATATTGATGTTGTGACTTCAAAACCGGTGTTGAAAATTGTTCGTTGACCCCCATTTTCAAAATGGCCAGCAAAAAAGGCGGGAAAATTTAACATTGTCTGATTTAAATGAAATTTGATTTCCAAGTAGATATTGATGTTGCGACTTGTTGAAAATTGTTTGTTGACTGCCATTTACAAAATGACCTCTCGACTTCAAAACTGGTGTCCAAAGTGGTTCTTAGCAAGAACGTTTTTTGTCAAAAAAGCCCAACAAAGAAATATAGTAAAACATCAGCAGACTCTAAAAACAGTTCAAGATATTGGAGGTGTTTGAGCTACAAAAGTTTGAGAAACTGAAGATTGTATAACTTACAATGTTCCCTTGATTGTGGCAACTGAAAGCCAGGCGAGCGATACAGGCTCCTGGGAGCCTCTGGTATCGTATTGCATCCACACTTGTATTGTGTCCTCACCTGTATTGTATCTATGCCTGAATTGTGTCCACACCTGTTTTGTGTCCACACCCATGTAAATTTGCACTTACCATAATGATTCAGAGTTCAATGAGGGGGGAGTATATCTGGCTGCCATTCTGCGACAGCTCTTGTTTACCAATGATTATACCTCCTTTATTTGTAAGGCTGTCAATTAAATTGCACATACATTCAGCTATTGAATTGTACCTGGGTACGTATGCTTAGTCTTTTCATTGCCAGATTGTCTGCCAGAAGATACAGTTCTTGTACCAGGCATATGTAGCTTGCTCTGGTATCGATTTATGTTATAATATCTTTTGTCACATCTTTACATAATTTTTACATCAAAGAACTTTATCTGACTTAAGCTTGCTAATTGCTCATTTAATAATGTGATAAAAAACACCCCATTGGTTAAATTACATCGATAGATATCCTCGTACAGGTAGAATTCTAATGAAGATTTCTGAAGATTTCTGGTCAATTATCCTTTTACAGAGCATTTTACGTATTGATCAATGGCTGTTTTCCTGTTGTTGATCAGCATGCCAAAGAATCTTTGTATTTTTTTCTTCCTTCAACACTTTACAATTGTACATCATCAGTTGATTGCTATATAGAGCATACTTTCCACTGGGTACAAAAGAATTGATTGGATTGAACATTCCTTGTTTTACATATAGAAATCGTTTTGACCCTGATAGACGACTTTTTTCATCCCTGCGGTAATATAACTTTTCAGAATCACTGCACAATAAAGACAGGAAGGTGTAAGGTTGCTTAATACATTGGAATTCATAAGTTGTCATTGAATATTAGTTCTGTACAAAAATCCAGTGAAAACTTGTAATATTAGACATTGTTAGGAAAGGGACATCGTGATATAGACCCCAGCACATAATAATGATTCATTTTCTTGTATCTGATATCATTGTTATATGAAGTTAATTTGTTGCTAGCTAGCTGAGTTGCTACAAAATTGTATACAGATTTTTGTTTGGTGATGCAGGTGGGCATGCATGCATATTGGCAATGGGCATGTATACCTGGGGTGGGCATCAATCATTATAGTGTCTTGATGGTAATTCAAAAACCTTATATCCATAAAAAACTTATATAATATTGTTTGGTACAAGGAGGGGGATAACCCTATTGATTTATGAGAAAGTGACAGTAACAGAAAATAGATTGAAAATTTAAGGAAATTTGATTTATGGACAATTAACTCAAAAAGTTTACATCCTATTGAAATGAAACTTGAATATGTTTTTAAGAACCAGAAGGGGATGAAACCTATTTATATTTAAGAAAGTAAGTCAAAGGTCAATTAAGTTACAGTGATTGAAAATAGATTGAAAATGTCAGACAAATTTGATTTCTGGACATTAAACCTAAAAGCTTACATCCAATTACTAGTAATTCATATAAAATTTAGATATATTGCTGAGTACTTGAAAAACTTAATTCATTTTGGAAAGTATCTCAAAGGTCATGCAAGGTTACAGTGACTGAAAATATTATGATAATTTTAGAAAAATTTGGTTTCTGGACAATAACTTGAAAAGTAGTTATAAAGTACAGGTTTAGTTGGATTTTCATTATGATCTGCTTCAGGCGTGGATCTAGGCAATTTGAAAAGGGGGGAGTTGAAAGAAAATTTTGCCGAGCAGAGCAGGGCGCGAAAATTTTTAGGGTATTTTTTAGAAAAACATCAGGATATTCATCCGCCAATGTGCTTTTGGATTCCACAACATGTAATCAGTGGATATTAGGCTTTACTATTGATAACTTCAGTTAATTTGCATTATGACAGAATAGATGTTCCATAGTTTGATTCTTATGTTGGTCTGTTTTTTGCATTCTTTATTTTTTATTGCTGTTGTATTTCAAAAAATCTACATAGGAGAATTTGTTGTAAGGGCCTAATTTTGCCTAAAAAATAAATTTGTTTGAATTCCAGATTTTTTTTTGAATTGCATTGTAAGTGTTGGTTTATAATGATTGTAGGTGTTAGTATAATGATTGTAGTACTTCAGTAAGATTATCAGATATCATTGTTTAAAGTGAACAAGAAAAGACAAATTGAACATTTTGTCAAAAAAATGATGAATATTGACTCACTTTTATTAATAGGAAAAATTCAGCACAAACAGTATTTCTTCTTTTTCCAATAAAGGACTGGATTCGATTGTTGAATGTGAGTGTCCTGTTGTTAGACCCTCGGGATCAGACGAGTACCTAGCAAGCTCTGCTCTATGTACAATAAAAGAAACTGTATTTACATGGCTAAAACTATATACACTTGCTTCTGTCACTAGTATGCGTAGATGGGTTCTGGTAGTTGCTGGATCCTACCCCTGAACTTCTCTAGACTGTCTGCATCGGTGACGTAGGTTGGCAGAAGGTTCCACTCCCTGATGGTACGAGGGATAAAGGAGAACTTGTATACATCCTTCTGTGCCACTGGTTGGTATAGGAGATTCTATTCATATGTACAAATGACCAGTAAGTTATCTTTTTAGTTCTTGAATGCTCTCAAAATATCCCAGTTAGGAAGATGGTTCAAAAATGTACCTAATTTTTGTCTCGCCTGCGAGACATAACGATCACAGATTCCGTCATCGTCATCATTAACATTGGTTAACCCAAATGTGAAACTTTTTTTGACCTTCAATAATTTTCTCAAATCATATTCAATACCAATGAAAATTTTGCGCAATATTCAGTATGACTTCATTATTGCGTCCCAAGTAAATTAAAAAAATAAAATCCAATTTTTCTGCATTTTGCCATTATTTGGACTAAGATTACCTGGTTTACTCTGATTCTGATTGGTTTTCTATTGTAGTATTAATTTTAACATTGATTATGTTTGGTAAAATCTGACAATTGTGATGGAATATTTACAGATGTTATATCTCACCACTTTGATGTTGGCATTAAAGAACTATTGAATTAAACACTGATGGAATGTTACACATTTAAATAACATCTTTTGAACTACTCAGTTGAAGAATATCAGTTTTCTCTTATGCAATAATTTTACCAATATTTTACTATATCTGTTTTTACATGTTGTACTGTATTTCTGTATTTTTATGCCCCCAGATCGAGGATCGTGGGGCATATAGTTTTTGTCCTGTCTGTTTGTCTGTTTGTCTGTGCGTCCGAAAGTTTAACCTTGGCTATAGCTTTTGAACTATGTAGTTAGACTTTTCATACTTGGCAAGTGTATAGGTCCAGCCAAGAGGAACATAAATATGCAAAACAAAATTAGGTCAGGTCAAAGGTCAAGGTCACAGAGGTTAAAAAGGGGTGAAATTGGCTGTTTTCACATATTTGACTGTAGAATCCTTTTTATTTATCCATTTCAAGATGGGGTTTGTTTTATGTGATTGCTAATAAAATTGCTTAACTGTAGTATGTCAAAAAATTTGAGGTAGCAATTACCATTTTTGAGAAACAAGAGGCCCAGAGGGGACAAACGGAAAAAATGAATTTTTAAATTTTTTGTCGGATCTTGATGCAGTATTTTTCTGTAGGTTTCTTATAGCATGTTTAAACAGATACATTTATCAATTAAAACCATTTCAATAAACAAGAGGCTCAAATGGGCTTCATCTGTTTCAGAATAAAGGGGTTGAATTGGGTGTTTTTATGTTAATAAACAACTTTTGAACTATGTAAGATAGACTTTTAATACTTGGCAAGTGTATAGGTCTTGTCATTAAGAGGAACATAAAAATGCAAAAAAATTAGGTCAAAAGTCAAGGACACAGAGATCAAAAAGGGGTAAAATTGGGTATTTTCATATATTTTATATATTTTACTGTAGAATCTAGGGGCATATGTAGTGTTTCAGAAACACATCTTGTTTATGTTTTCACTTAGTTTTACTGTGAATAAGATTGTAATGTTAAAAATGTTTCACCTTGTTTTACTGTAGATAATTTTGTAATGTTTTAACCTTGTTTTTGTAATGTTTACACCTGTTTTATTGTAGAATATTTTGTAATGTCTCCACCTTGTTTTGCTGTAGAATGTTTTGTAATGTCTCCACCTTGTTTTGCTGTAGAATGTTGTGTAATGTTTCCACCTTGTTTTGCTGTAGAATGTTTTGTAATGTCTCCACCTTGTTTTGCTCTAGAACGTTGTGTAATATTTCCACCTTGTTTTACTGTAGAACGTTTTGTAATGTTTGCACCGTGTTTTACTGTAGATAATTTTGTCATGTATTAAAATTGTTTTTAACTGTAGAATATAATGTTACTGTAGAATGTTTTGTAATGTCTCCACCGTGTTTTACTTTCAAATGTTTTGTAATGTTTCCACCTTTTTTACTGTAGAATGTTTTGTAATGTTTGCACCGTGTTTTACTGTAGCTAATTTTGTCATGTTTTAACCTTGCTTTTACTGTAGAATGTTTTGTAATGCTTCCATCTTGTTTTAATGTAGAATGTCTTGTAATGTTTACACTTTGTTTTACTGTAGAATATTATAACCCCAATCGTTAGTGGGTGGTATATTGGAATACCCTTGTTTGTCTGTCTCTCTGTCCTTCTGTCTGTCCCTCCTTCTGTCCGTCCGTCCGAAGTTCATCACATTTTTCTCAGCTTACTGCTGGGCCACTTTATTATACCCCATGCAACGAAGTTGCGGAGGGTATATAGTTTTTGACTGGTCCGTCAGTCCGTCCGTCCGTCCGTCCCTCCGTCAGTCCGTCCGTCCGTCCGTCTGTCATCAAGTGGGTACAGCATTTGTCCGGATAACTCCTCCTACAGTTTTTAAGCTAGGAAGTTTTTATTTTGCAGGTTGATTTTGCACATATCAAAAATGTGCATACTACTTGGATTTTGATTATTTTTCAGGAAACTACACATTGTTGAACTTTGTCATTTTTATGCATTATATTGCATATAGGGTACACCATTTGTCCGGATAACTCTCCTACAGTTTTTAAGCTAGGAAGTTTTTATTTAGCTGGTGGATTCTGCACATATGAAAGATGTGCATGCTTTTTGGATTTTGATTTTTTATCATTTTTCAGAAACTACACATTGGTGAACTTTGTCATTTTTATGCATTATATTTGTCCGGATAACTCCTCCTACAGTTTTTAAGATATTTTACATGATGATTGTGCATCTGTAAGAGATGTGCAGACTACTTCGATTTCTATTTTTGATAATTTTTAGATAATGCGGGATTATCCGATATGTGGGGGCGTGGGGTATGTGAGCTTGCTCACTAAGGTTCTTTAATTTCAAATTTAGTATTTGAGTTTATATATAGGGGGAATGTGTCGTAATTGATTTTAGTCATCCTACGATATCAGCTTCCTGTTTGGCGGGACTTCACTATTTTTCCCTTTATTGAATATAGTGAAAATTTTTGAGCTGATTTATTTTAAAATTTGGTATTTGATTTTGTATATGGGGGAATGTGTCGTAATTGATTTAAGTCATCCTATGATATCAGCTTCCTGTTTGGCGGGATTTAGCCATTTTTCCTTTGATTGAAGGTAGTGAAAATTTTCGTGTCTCACTTTTCCCAGCTACTGCTGGGCAGTTTTATTTCAAATTTGGTATTTGAGTTTACATATAGGTTGAATGTGTGGTAAGCTATTTTGGTTATCCTGCGAAATCAACTTCCTGTTAAGCAGGACTTAGCCATTTTTAGCTCACCTGGCTATGCCAGGGTGAGCTTTTGCAATCACTTTGCATTCGTCGTCCGTCGTCTGTCCGTCTGTAAACTTTTCATTCAAAGATCTTCTCCTCTGAAACCACTGGGCCAATTGAAACCAAACTTGGCCACAATAGTCCTTGGGTGGTCCCTTACAAAAAAGGTGTTTTTTAGGTCGGTGTGATTTCCAAGATGGCCGCCAGCCGGAAACATAGTTTAATCATTGGATCCTATGGGAAAACATTTTCAAAGATCTTCTTCTCTGAAACTACTGAGCCAATTGGTACCAAACTTGGCCACAATAGTTTTTGGGTGGTCCCTTACAAAAATGGTGTTTTTCAGGATTGCACTACATTCAACATGGTCCCCAGCGGGGACATAGTTTTAATATTGGACCCTATGGGAAAACACATTCAAAGATCTTCTCCTCTGTAACTACTGGGCAAACTGGAACTAAACTTGGCCACAATAGTCCTTAGGTGATCCCTTACAAAAAAGCGTTTTTAAGTTCTGTGCGAATTCCAAGATGGACGCCAGCGGGAAACATAGTTTTAACATTGGAGCCTATGGGAAAACACTTTCAAAGATCTTCTTCTCTGAAACTATTGAGCCAATTGGAAACAGACTTGGTCACAATAGTCTTTGGGTTGTCCCTTACAAAAAAGGAGTTTTTCAGGATTGCGCTACAATCAAAATGGCCATCAGAGGGGGACCCAGTTTTAACATTGAACCCTATAGGAAAACACATTCAAAGATCTTCTTTTCTGAAACTACTGGGCCAATTGGAACCAGACATGGCCACAATAGTTGTTAGGTGGTCCTTTGCAAGAAAGGTGTTTTTCAGGTCAGTGCTATATTCAAGATGGCTGCCAGCAGGAAACATAGTTTTAACATTGGACCCTATGGGAAAACATTTTCAAATATCTTCTTCTCTGAAACTACTGAGCCAATTGATACCAAACTTGGCCACAATAGTCTTTGGGTGGTTCCTTACAAAAAGGTGTTTTTCAGGATTGCGCTACATTCAACATGGCTGCCAGCGGGGGATATAGTTTAACATTGGACCCTATGAGAAAACACAATCAAAGACCTTCTCCTCTGAAACTACTGGGCCAATTTGAACCAAAACTTGGCCACAATAGTCCTTAGATGGTCCCTTGCAAAAAAAGTGTTTTTCAGGATCGCACTATATCCATCATGGCTGCCAGTGGGGAACATAGTTTTAACATTGGACCCCTCTGATTGTACTGAGCCAATTGGAACAAAACTTGGCCGCAATAGTCATTGAGTGGTCCCTTGCAAAAAGGTGTTTTTCAGGTCAGCGCAATACGCAACATGGCAGCCAGAGGGGAACTTAATGTTTCCCATGGGGTCCAGTGTTAAACTAACAGAGGTCTTCTCCCCTTTAACTAATTAGGGATATTGGATTTATAGTTTAATTATATATAAGGGCTCTTTAACATAAAATGTCTATGTTAATCAAGGGCCAGGTGAGCGATACAGGCTCTTGAGAGCCTCTTGTTCCCTTTATTGAACATAGTGAAAATTTTTGTTGCACTTTTCTCAGCTACTGCTGAGCCAATTTATTTCAAATTTGGTATTGGAGTTTATATATAGGGGGAATGTGTCGTTAGTGATTTTGGTCATCCTACAACGTAATGTTTTGTAATGTTTACACCCTGTTTTACTGTAGAATATTTGAATTGTTTCCACCTTGTTTTACTGTAGAATGTTTTGTAATGTTTACACTGTGTTTTACTGTAGAATGTTTTGTAATGTTTCCACTTGTTTTACTGTAGAATATTTTGTTATGTTTCCACCTTGTTTTACTGTAGATTTACACCTTGTTTGACTGTAGAATGTTTTGAAATGTGTTCACTTGTTGTACTGTAGAATTTTTTTGTAATGTTTCCACCTGGTTTTCCGTAGAATATTTTGTAATGTTATCACCTTGTTTTATTGTAGAATGTATTATAATGTTTCCAACTTGTTTTACTTTGGAATGTATTGTAATGTTTACATCTTTTTAGCTCCAAAGGGTCAGTGTGAGCTATTGCCATCACTTGGTGTCAGTCCTCCGACGTCCGTTAACTTTTCACATTTTCATCTTCTCCTCTGAAACTCGTCCGTTAACTTTTCACATTTTCATCTTCTCCTCTGAAACCACTGAAGCAAATTCAACCAAACGTTACAGGAATGATGTATTGAAGGTTCTTTACAAAGATTGCTCATTTCGTTCAGATCCGATAAAAAACATGGCCGCCAGCGCAGAACTTAGGTTCAACATTGGACCCTGTGGGAAAAATCACATTTTCATCTTCTGCTCTGAAACGGCTGAAGCAAATTCAACTAAACTTTACAGGAACAAAGTACTAAAGGTCTTTAACAAAGATTGCTCATTTTGTTCCGATTTGACAAAGAACATGGCCGCCAGAATGGAACATGGATAAACATTGGACCCTATGGAAAATCACATTTTCATCTTCTGCTCTGAAACAGCATCAGCAAATTCAACCAAACTTTACAGGAATGATGTTTGGAAGGTCCTTTACAAAGATAGCTCATTTCTTTCTGATCTGATAAAAAACATGGCCGCCAGCACTGAACTTAGGTTTTACATTGGACCAATGGGAAAAAATACATTTTCATCTTCTGCTCTGAAATTACAGAAGCAAATTCAACTAAACTTTACAGGAATGATGTATTGAAGGTACTTAACAAAATTTACTCATTTCATTTTGATCTGACGAAAACATAGCCTCCAGTGCAGAACATTAGTTTAACGTTGTAGCCTGGTATGTGATAACCATACTTTTCATTACCTTCTCTGAAACTAAACAAATTTAACTAAACTGTATTGGAATGATGTATAAAAGGTCTTTTGCAAAGATTACTCATTTCAATAGTATCAGACAAAAAACACTTGTGTAAATGGAGAACATAGCTTAACATTAGACCTCATTGGTAAAATTTGGTCATGCATGGCATAGAAGCATTTTGTCAGGTGAGCGATACAGGCTCAGTCTCTGAGCCTCTAGTTTAGCTTACCTGGCCAAAGGCAATGTGAGCTTTTGCCATCACTTGGCGTCTGTCGTCTGTCGTCGTCGTCTGTAAACTTTGCACATTTTGACTATCTCCTCTGAAACCACTTGACCAATTTTAACCAAACTTCACAGGAATGATTTATGGTAGGTCCTTCACAAAGATTGCCTAATTTTTTTCTATCCGCCAAAAAACATGGCCGCCAGTGCCAAACATAGATTTAACATTGGACCCTATGGGAAAATGCACATTTTGGCTATCTCTTCCGAAACAACAGAACAAAACTGAACCAAACTTTACAGGAATGAAGTATGGAAGGTCCTTTACTTAGATTACCAAAATTTTTCTGATCAGCCAAAAAATATGGCTGCCAGCACAGATTACACAGTTTTACATGGGACCCTATAGGAAAAGTATATATTTGCTATCTCCTCTGAAGCTACTGAAGCAAATTGAACCAGACTTTGGAGGAATGATGTATGGAAGGTCCTTTACTTAGTTTGCCGAAATTTTTATGATCCACCAAAAAACATGTCCGCCAGCACAGGGCATAGTTTAACATTGGACCCTATGGGAAAAAGCATATATTGGATAACTCCTCTGAAGCTACTGAAGCAAATTGAACCAATTTAAAGGAATGATGTATGTCCTTTACTTAGATTATTGGAATTTTTCCGATACGCCAAAAATCATGGCCGCCAGCGCAGAACATAGTTTAACATTGGAACCTTCGGGTAAAGCATATATTTGCTATCTCCTCAAATTGAACCAAACTTTATAGGAATGATGTATGGCAGGTCCTTAATGCAGATTGCAGAAATTTTATCCGATCAGCTGAAACACGTGGCCGTCGGCACAGAACATAGTTTAAAAACATGGAACCCTATTGGAAAAGCATATATTTGATACTCCTCTGAAGCTACTGAAGCAAACTGAACCAAACTTTGTAGGAATGATGTATGGAAGGTTCTTTACTTAGTTTGCTGTAATTTTTCCGATCCGCCAATATATGATAACTCCTCTGAAGCTACTGAAGCAAATTGAACCAAACTGTAAAGGAGTGATGTATGGAAGGTCCTTTACTTAGATTGCCGAAAACATGGCCGCCATCACAGAACATAGTTTAACATTAGACCCTATGGGAAAATCACATTTTCATTTTCTCCTCTGAAACCACTGAAGCAAATTCAACCAATCTTTACAGGAATGATGTACGGAAGGTACTTTACAAAAATTGCTCATTTCATTTCGATCTGATGAAAAACATTTCTTCCAGTGCAGAACATAGTTTAACATTTAACATTTGAGCCAGGTATGAGATAACCATCCTTTTAATCATCATCTCTGAAACGAATCAAGCAAATTTAACTGTATGTATAGAAGGTCCTTTGCCAAAATTATTCATTTCAATAGGATCAGACAAAAAATATGGATGCTAATGGAGAACATAGCTAAACATTTGACCCCATTGGTAAAAAACATCATTTTTGGACATGCATGGCATAGAAGCATTTTGTCAGGTGAGCGATACAGGCTCAGCCTCTGAGTCTCTGGTTTTACTGTAGAATGTTTTGTAATGTTTCCATCTTGTTTTAATGTAGAATGTTTTGTAATGTTTTCACCTTGTTTTACTGTAGAATGTTTTGTAATGTTTTCACCTTGTTTTACTGTAGAATGTTTTGTAATGATCACAACTTGTTTTACTGTAGAATAATTTGTTATGTTTCAAACTTGTTTTACAGTAAAATATTTTGTAATGTTTACACCTTGTTTTACTGTGGAATATTTTGTAATGTTTACACTTTGTTTTACTGTAGAATATTTTGTAATGTTAACACCTTGTTTTACTGTAGAATGTTTTGTAATGTTTACACCTTGTTTTACTGTAGAATGTTTTGTAAGGTTCACACCTTGTTTTACTGTAGAATGTTTTGTAATGTTTACACCTTGTTTTACTGTAGAATGTTTTGTAATGTTTACACCTTGTTTTACTGTA
>MJUU01004938.1:90517-106191 GCA_002080025.1 Modiolus philippinarum | reverse complement strand
TGGAACCTTACAATATCTAAATTTTTCTAAATTTTGCTGAAAACTAAGGAGTATCTCCCTCATGCATAGCTCTGTTCTTAGCTAATTTTGGCTTTACATTTAGATCATATTGGTTATTTGCTCTCAATCAGTTTTTAAATATCTTTCGGTATATGGTCTTCCAAACGTTTAGATTTTATCTGCACTGAAGACACATAAGTTGTCGAAATGCGCATATGCAGAAAGTAAATTCACAGTAACTTCGGTATTTAGTTATTAGAGCTTCACTGGACCAAAAATGGCTCTTCTGTAGTGCAGGCGACACAAGTGTTCCATGGAACACCAATCAATTTTTTATTTTAAAGATTTTCTACTCAAAAACAGAGATTTTAGATGCGGTTTATAATTTTTTATACGACCGTAAAAAAAATTGCGGTCGTATTATGTTATGGCGCAGTCGTCGGCGCCTGCTTCGGCGTCTGTGGCCAGCATGACTTTGTTTCTAGTTGACGGATCATTTTCTGGGCTATAAGGGATCAAAGGGGCCAGAATTTCAATTTCTAGAAATATGTGAAATCTTTATTTTTCATCAGATTTTGGTGGGATTTTTTTCTTTGGATTCCTCTCATTGTAAGCCTTAAGTAATATGTCAAAAGATTTGACATAGCTCTTACCGTTTCTGAGATATAAGGGGTCAAAGAGACCAGAATTGCAATTTTTATACGACCGCAAAAATTTTGCGGTCGTATATTGGTATGGTGCTGGCGGCGTCGGCGTCGGCGTCTGTGGACAGCGTAACTTTGCTTCTAGTGGACGGATCATTATGAAATTTCAGTATGATGTATCTTGGCACACGCGTAAACAGAGGTTTTAATTTTGAGTTAGTGGCCCCGCCCGTTTTAGAAAAAGGAGCCAAAAAGGGGTAAAATTGGGTATTTTCACATTTTTGACTGTAGAAACTTTATTAATTGTTGGATTTTGATGGGGTTTGTTTCAGTGTGCTCCTGAGAAAATTCCCAATCTGGAATATGCAACGGATTTCACGTAGCATGTACCGCTTACGAGATAAATGGGGCCCAACAGGGGCAAATCTCAAAAAATTTTTCTTTTTATTTTTAGTCCATTTTGATGCAGTTTTTTTTCAATGGATTCCTTGTGAAAATTAATATGGCGCTCAGTTATTAGATTTTTGATAACTTGTTTCCTTTCCCAGCTATGAGGGGCTGAACGGGGCCAAAATTGCGAATTTGCAGATTATGTAGAATTTTTATTTTTCATCGGATTTCAATGAGATTTTTTTCTTTGGATTCCTCTTGATCTAAGCTTTCAGTAGTATGCCAACGGATTTTGTGTAGGTCTTACCGTTTCCGAGCTACAAGGGGTCAAAGGGGCCAAAAATGCAATTTTTCTAACTATGTCAAATCTTTATTTTTCATCGGATTTCGATGGGATTTTTTTCTTTGGATTCCTCTTGATCTTAGCTGTCAGTAACACGTCAACGGATTTTTCGTAGGTCTTACCGTTTCCGAGCTACAAGGGGTCAAAGGGGCCAAAAATGCAATTTTTCTAACTATGTCAAATCTTAATTTTTCATCGGATTTCGATGGGATTTTTTTCTTTGGATTTCTCTTGATATAAGCTTTCAGTAGTATGTCAACGGATTTTGTGTAGGTCTTACCGTTTCCGAGCTACAAGGGGTCAAAGGGGCCAAAAATGCAATTTTTCTAAATATGTCAAATCTTTATTTTTCATAAGATTTCGATGGAATTTTTTTCTCTGGATTCCTCTTGATCCAACCTGTCAGTAGTATGTCAACTGATTTTGTGTAGGTCTTACCGTTTCCAAGCTACAAGGGGTCAAAGGGGCCAAAAATGCAATTTTTCTAAATATGTAAAATCTTTATTTTTCATCGGATTTCGATGGGATTTTTTTCTTTGGATTCCTCTTGATATAAGCTTTCAGTAGTATGCAACAGATTTTGTGTAGCTTTTACCGTTTCCGAGCTTCAAGGGGTCAAAGGCGCAAAAATTGCAATTTTTCTAAGTATGTCATATCTTTATTTTTCATGAGATTTCGATGTTTTTTTTTCTTTGAATTTCTATGGATGTTAAGTTTTAGTTGATAGTACATATTTTGCATAGCTCTTACGGTTTTTTATCAGTAAGTAATCAAAAGGGTTTATTTATTCCCTATTTTGTTTCTAGCTAATAACTGTGTCTAGCTTCTTTTTGTGTCCATCTAATTATTGTGTCAAGCTCTTTACTGTGTCCACATTCACTTTAAACTACTTTTGTTGAAATTTCAGTGGTCGACATGCTGCGGTCGTATCATGCTGCGCTCGGCGTAGCCCTTTATTAGAAATATGTGCAATCTTTATTTCACATCAGATTTTGATGGGCTTTTTTTCTTTGGATTCCTCTCATTGTAAGCTTTAAGTAATATGTCAGCAGATTTGACATGGTTCTTACCGTTTCTTAGCCATAAGGGGTCAAAGGGGCCAGAATTGTAATTTTAAGAAATATGTGAAATCTTTATTTTACATCAGATTTTGATGGGATTTTTTTCTTTGGATTCCCCTCATTGCAAGCTTTCACTTATATGTAAACAGATTTAACTTAGCTCTTACCGTTTATGAGCTGTAAGGGGTCAAAGGGGCCAAAAAGTAATTATAAAAAATATGTGAAATCTTCATTTTTCAACAGATTTTGATGGGATTTGTTTTTAGATTATTCTCATTGTAAGCTTTATTTTCACTATTTTGTGTCCAGCTAATAACTATATCAATCTTTTTACTGTGTCCACATTCGCTTAAAATTACACTTGTTCAAATTTCTGTGGTCGACATGCTTATCATGCTGTGCTCGGCGTAGCCCTTTTAAATTATTATTTCAATACGCCAACTGTTTACTTAAACAACGACATTGACGAGATATTGTTACGTCACTTCTTGCAGTCACTAGAAATCCTTTATTTTCACTGGAGACAATATGACATTTATTTGACAAAGAACCTCTATCTATATAATAAAGAACTGTGGTTTCTATTCTAGTTGTAGTCTATATATGTGAAAATTAACATAAAACGTTTCCGAAATACAGTGGAAATCTCTCTGATATGAACAGCGTCACGTAGCAAGAACAAGTATGATTAGTAATTTATATTAGGTGAGGGGTTCAACCAAAGTAGTAATGAATATTGACAACTGATTCATCTATTCTTTAATTAATGTTTGATTTTTAGGCGGCTGTCCTAACTCGTTCGTTCTTTTGTCATTGGTGGCTCAAGTGGGGAGTCCGGGCTTTGAACCCCCTTTTCTGGCTTTTTTTTAATTTCGTGCAGAATTCTGGAAATAAATCGTCAAAGAGTTGGAAAAAATGCACTGAAATCCTCTTTTCTGGATCCCATCGGAGCCTCTCTTTTATTGAAGGCTGGATCAGCCAATCCTAAAAGTCTCTCCATCTGAATACACTTCGGACTTTAGTTGTCAATTACAATTATAAATAACACGGAAACATAATATAACCTGAGCATAAATCAACATAACTCAGACTGGGTCCTTAAGTTGTCTCGGTGGTATTATTCCGCAATTTTTGTCTAATACTTTTTCATTTAGGCATCATTTATCAAGAAAGTTCCAAAGTATTTAAAATTCATTTTCCTTATCACTTTTACACAATTTCATTACATTATTGTGAACTAAAACACATGTGCCTTAAATCTGTTGCTGGATTTACAGAACACAGAAATTATACAAAGACAATGTGATAAAAGAATTTCACAAAGATATCACTAGAGAAATTAACATTTTGCAACTTATTACAAAAACAGGATAACAGCAAACACCTACTATGGCCAGGAACTACAATCAAATGCCACAATCTACAAGCAAACTGCACCAGAAAAACAATAATGAAAACAAGAGACAAACATAAATAACGATAGGAACTGGGGACAGCCGGACTTGGTACCGGCACTAGCAATAGTCAGTGGTAGGGTTAAACCGGTTTATCTCATCGGTGACCCCTAATTTTTATTTTTTTATATGTTAACTATATAATGATTTCAAAACACATGCAAAGTATGAACAAAATCTATAATAGGATTTTTAAAGCTATCCTCTCATATAATCATTTTCCCTATCATTTCTTTGTAAAATCTTAAAATTTTCAATTTCAATTTTTGCGCTTAAATGCACGGTGCCCCCAAATTTTATTTCAAATTGTGAACAATAATACAATTATGTATCTATACAGAAAATTTCACAAAATTCTATAATAGGAAAATAATACCCTGCAGACACCTTAAACACAATTCAAAATGTTGGATCTTTATCTTCACTGATGTCAAAACTTTAATTCGGTATAAAAATCTTTATTTTAATGAAGTTAAATGTAATTTTAGATTTTTAAAATGTTCTATATTCCTGATTAAAATACTATCTTTTGTTCATTTTAGAAAATATGCCCATTTCGAAATCACCAATTGAGTTCCCTCAATATCTACCATGGATATTGTTAGGCATTGTAGTTTT
The DNA here is from genome assembly GCA_002080025.1 of Modiolus philippinarum. Classification (NCBI taxonomy): domain Eukaryota; kingdom Metazoa; phylum Mollusca; class Bivalvia; order Mytilida; family Modiolidae; genus Modiolus; species Modiolus philippinarum. Next base: position 101,681 of record MJUU01004938.1, on the reverse strand, counting down.
CTTAACAATTGCTTCTCACATTGGTGTGTACATATATTGGAGGAAACAACAGAAGAAAGATAACAATAATAAACAGGAGGAAAATACGAAATTATTGAAACCGGGAAATACGAACAGTAAGTTGACAGTCTTATAATACATAACTATAGTTTATTTACATCTACTTTTATCAAATAAGTGGCAATTAATTAACCTGGAATTTACCTGGAACATAGGGATTCAGGCATAAGCGTCTATACCCCTCTCAATCTGTACCATCTGCTTCATAAGTTTCATCTTGTCAACAAGATGGTTTGAATTTGTTTTTGGTCCAACTGATGTTGTTCAGTCCTGTCTTGAATTCATTAACTGTTTTGACGTTTACTAAGCTGGTTGGTAAAGCGTTCTATTTATCTATTACTCTCTGTGTAAAAGTTTTGAGTATTTGAGTGGTGTTACATCTTGATTTGTACAACTTAAAATTATGATATCTTGTGTTAGATGTATCAACTAATCGAAATAATTTGGTGGTTTCAATGTTGTGAATCTTGTGAAGGATTTTGAAAACTTGCATCATGTCATTTCTTTCTCTACGGTATTCGAGTGTAGGCAAACCAAGTTTTCTTATTCTAACTTCATCAGATTTTTCTCTCAATGATGGTACAATTTTTGTTGCTCTGCGTTGTATTTTTTCTACTTTCCTGATATATTTCTTGAGATATGGAGACCAAACACAAGTTTCGTATTCCACTGAAGGTCTAATTAGTGACTTGTAAAGTGTCAAAAACATATCTTTGTCTAGATAATCAAAGTATCCTTTAATTATGCCCATGCTGCGGTTTGCCTTGTTGATACTATTATTAATATGCCTGTCGAACTTTAAATCCGGTTGAAATGTCACTTCGAGATCTTTTTCTTTTTCCGCTTGTTCCAAAGTCATAGGACCAGAATCACTTTCCATCTTGTAATCATAACTCGGAATTGTTTTTCCAAAATGTAAGACCTTGTATTTTCCCGCATTAAATTTCAATTTCCAATTATCTGACCACTTACTCAGAGAATCAAGATCTTGTTGAATACTCTGCTGATCACTTTCATCTTCTTAAGTTGAAACATATATGATTAACATAATATATATATATATATATATATATATATATATCAGTGACCATGGAAATACGTTGGGTTCCGCCACATTTGTGTTTTTGTTAATGGACATCAAAAATTATAAATTAATATCGAGGTCTTTTAAAAAAGAACCCAAAGGGGATTTGATAAATGTATATGAATGGCGAAAGAGCCTTTCCACCAGGGTTCTGGTATACCAGATTCATAAATGTGACAGGTACAAATACTCAGCATTCTTTCTGAATATGAGAACAAATAAACTCTAAATTACAGGTACTTATTACGACTTATGATTCATGAAACTTATTTAAGTATATAGATTGACGCAATTGGTTGCTCACAAATAGTATTTATGTTTTTGGTAGCATTTAGAAATGTTCCTGAAAGTTCAGGACAGAGTAGGTTATAGATTCAATCCAACCTTAATGTAAGAAAATTGGAAATGAAAAAAATAAACCAATCTATAAAATCATGACAGTAGTGGCAAAAGGTGTACTGTTCCTTACAAAATATACCCTGTCTCCTGAACTGTAACGCAAAACACAAGTAAAAAGCATTTACAGTGGAACAATTGCTGTCTTAAGAGAACAACAATGTATAAGTCAAAGGGAGGCATTCAGAAGTTTCGCTTCATGTCGGGCCTACGATCGATATGCTTCCAATTTATACTGATGAAGTAATATCGACAAACTATGAGGCCGAAATTCTAACCCCTTAAAAATACTGAGGCTTCATTCCGTGTATGGCACTCGGTGGAAGTCCTTGGTACTAGATTTGGAGTCTGTTTCGATATTTTTAGTAATGAGTACTTATTTTTTTACTACTTTTGGATTATGACTTTCCATATCATTTGATTTTAATGCTGCTAATGAGAGGTTACCCCTTGAAAGACGTGTACAGCATAACGGAATTTACTGTTTATCTATGCAACTTCGGTATTTTAGTATTTTGAACAATGTTATTTATGTTCAAATATAATATAGTAGCAATATATAATATCAGAAGTATTTTCAAAAACTAAAAAAAAATCTAATATTGTATCTGTCGAGTCTTATTTTTTATTATAATTTTGTTTATTTATTTTGGATTTGAAATGTCATCTTAGGAGTCGTGCTAAACTTTCCAATTTGATAATTTATTGAAATACATTGTGAATAGGTCAGTTGTCTTGGTTTTGCGTCTTGATAAAACAAATTATATGTATTTTTTCTATTTATACCAGATCCAGTCGTGCGTCTTCGAGAAATTCCTAAAGACACGGACTCCCAAGGGTCACAAAATCATTGCCGTAACTGCGGGCTTTTCAACCAAATTCCAGCAGCTAATGACCGTGTAGATAAACCACAATTTGCACCTAGTGGAAAGCAACTGAGCCCCAGAGAAGATAGTGGAATTGTTAATGTGAACCAGTGAAATGTAATCTATATTTGCACGAGTTTTTGTTTTAGATTTTACTTTTCTTATTACATTTTAACCGTTTTCATACACTCCCAGGTAGAAAATACATATTCCTCAACAATTTTGTCTTATACCAGTAAAAATTAAATGTCGTGAAGTGTATCGGTCCTGCATTTTGCTTTTTTAATGATTATATTTATATTATTAATACTTATAAATATCCTGATCGTATAAAGATCAACAATTTTCAACTCGGAATTAATCAGATTTTAAATCGATGTTTTAGACTTCGCTTGGACATGTTTGTGCAAAAGAAAAGACCGGAATCATATTCTAAATCTCATTGTTGAAGGCCTTGTGGAGACTTCAAGATGAAGAACAACAATAAAAGCGTTGTTCCATTTGCTTAGATTTGTCATGTGTTTGTAAAGACTTTGTCTCATTTGCATTATTCTATATCCATTCATTATTATTTTTAATAAGGACGAAATTTAGCAGTACACAGCAGTTAAATGTTTTAATTGCATCAGCTAGCAACATCGAACTTTACGTTCAATGCAAATTTTGAAAAAATTAATAGATTATTTTTGGCAATTTTGTAGAAATAACAATCACAATTATTTTGAGTTTCATTGCACGAGCGCAGAATTCTAATAGTCATTTAGAGACCTTGCAATTCTAAATTTTTGTAAATTTTGTTGAAAACTAAAGATAATCTCCCTCATGCAAATCTTTGTCCTTAGCTGATTTTGGCTTTACAATTTGATCATATTGGTTATTTGTTCTCTATCAGTTTTTGAACGTCGTTGAGTTTATTGTCTTCCAAACGTTTAGATTTTATGTGCACTGAAGAGACATAATGTGCATATGCAGAAAATAAATTCACAGTAACTTTGGTATTAAGTTATTAAAAATGTTTGGGTTCCTTGTGTAATTAAATTTTACTGATTTTATGAACTAGTAATCGCCATCTTTCAATATCAGGTCATTTAAAAATCATTATTTTAACACTACCCTACTGCAGTACTCCAAAATATCAGATGAAGTACCAGGTTTTCTATAAAAAGGTCATCCGACCAGAGGAAGACTTGCTCAATTTTATTTCATGATAACAAGAAAATAGAAGTCATTAATATCTTAAATCCCAATATACCCTAAACAAGCTTCAATAGACAGACGTGACCGCGAGCTACGTGAAATTTGGCGATAACTTGTCCATGAACAGTGTGGTTATATGTTATATTTATGCTTATTTGTAACTAAAGTACATATATTTTTATTTCTAGGGATTATGGGACATTTAGTTGAACAAGATTTTATATTTCTACACTTACATATTGGTCATCAATTTAATATTTTTTTTATAATTTGAATTTTTCTGTATTTTCATTTTAGTTTCATAATTTTGGCATGTCGCAGTTATCGTTTTTGTCGTCGGAGCACATTTTTTTTATTAGCTTCAGTTCTACAGTTAAATACGCATTTTTTAGATTATCATAAAATACTTTTAACACACTTTTGAAATTGTTAGCCACATTTTTAAGAATTTCAGGCATAAAGATACTTCCTGTGTTTTTTCCCTTTTATGCATGAACATAAAAAAATGTTGCTCTAAGAAATTGCTGGAAAGTAAACACACACACACACACACACACACACACAGATATATATATATATATATATATATATATATAATCGTCTTAGGGACCCGAGGAACCCGGACATCTTACTGAAAACTCTGTATAAGCATTTTATTTGCTGATACGAGCCCTTAAAAAGTAATTCTATATTCGTCCAAAGTATGGGGCAAACAGAGCACCAGAATTGAGAAATGATTAACGGATACACCATTCCTCTTCGCAACTTGTATGCAAATGTAAGATTGACAATCAAAGTTAAAACATCGCAAACTTCCCTGAGTGGAATAAACAATTATGTGAATTTAGATACTGCATATAGCTATTTCGACAACTAATGTCTCGTCAGTGCAGTTGATATCAAAACCTTTGGAAAATAATGGTAGGAATTTAAAGTGTTATCACATCAACTGGTCAGGTGAAAATGACAACCATCCACCTTTACAAATCAAGATGTCGCACCTTGTACAACACCAGTTAGGCAGATAGAATAAATGACCTAAGTACATAAAAATCAACTCCCAGATGGTTTTCGCGGTAGCCCCATGGTTAAGGGTATATATATATGTTATGTCATTGTTATATCATTTTTGATAAACGTTTTTATTTGATTTCCAGAGTTTGAACATGAATTCTAAACAGAAAATACTTTTATACGTACAGTAATATTTTAATTGAAACATATATCAGCACATGGATCATTTAAAAAAAAAGCCTCCCATCCATTTCACCTTGTATTTATTTTCGCTTAATGTTACACCTTCAAAGTTTCCGCCTTATACCTCGCCACGAATGTGGAAACAACGTCAGTAGAATACCGAAGGAACAAGGCAAGCGAAGACCACAAAATTCGAAATCCAAGGACATGGCAAAAACGGCAACAGAGAAAAACAAAGACAAAACAAGGACATGAGAGGGGTACAATGCACGGAAACAAAAACACGACACCAAAAACTAAGACACTCATAGTGTGAACTCCCATGAAAACTGGCAGTGACATCAGGTGCTCCGGAAGGGTAAGCATGTCCTGCTCCGCTACCGGCACCCGTCACACTATCAGTGACTCAATCCAGGGTTGAGTCAAAACCGGTTATGTCAAATCCGTGAAGACGTGAAATCTAGCTTAATATGCCCGTTTTCATTTGGGACACAGACACGTCATATTTGTCAATGATATCATTGTGACGGCCATAAAATTTCTGAAGGGATGAAAGCAACAAAGGCTGAAAAAATCCCTGACTAAGCAACTTTCGGGACAGTGTTTTTGCTCTTTTCAAAAAATAGAAGGAGTATACAGATTTACCTTTGTCCGTCCGTCAGTCTCATCTGTGGCTAATGATTCCAAAATTTCTTGCCATAGTGTATATCTGCTCATGTGTTTTAATTGTATCATGCTGCGTTTTGTGTGGAAGTTTGTATCTTTATCGCTAAAGAGTGATTTTTTGTTTGTTTTTATGCGTTTACCTATTGACGAGGTAACGATATTGTTATCTGCTGTCAGAGGCCTTTGTGTGTCAATCAAACTTTTACCTCTTAATTCTACGGGAGGTAAAACAGTTGGTTGAAAATAAGGTATTGGCACAGTTCTAAGATTTGAACTGTTCAAACATATCTTAATAACCAATGGCAAATCAGATGATGACATGTTGCAAGCATGAATTAATAATTTATTTTTATTTTCATATAAGATTCATGACAGTTTGCATTAAGAAAATATATCACGGCTTTCTCGGGGAAATGATCAAATATAAAATATAAACGGGCAGACCAAATTAAAAAATCCAGCATATATCTCCCTCATGCATAGCTCTTTCCTTAGCTGATTTTGGCTTTACCTTTTGGTCATATTGATTATTTGTTCTTTATCAGTTTTTGAACATCTTTGGAATAATGGCCCTCCAAACATTTAGATTTTATCTTCACCGAAGAGATATAAGTTGTCGAAATTCGCATATGCAGAAAATAAATTCACAGTAACTTCGGTATTTAGTTTTAATTGTGTTCAAACAAAAAAAAACAACAAAAAAAATCCACATAAAATCATGGAGGGACGAAATAGTAATATAGAATTTCATTTTATTGAAAATTTTGAAATTTTACAGTACAGATGCCTTTAAAGTTATCTTTCCGAGAGAAAGCTGTATATAATAGAGATCCTTAATAATGTAATGCCATCTTGCAGCAAATACTGATTTGTCACTTGTATGCAAAAAGAAACCTCACTATCAATACTGATGAGTGACTGGTCATTTTGTGATATGGTTATTTCAACACAGGCTAGAGGTGAACGCAGATTAATGTCATGTTAAAGGCATTCGATTTTTAATATATGCGGACATTCAAACCATTAACTGTATATTCAACTAATTGTAATGTTCACAATATCAATAATGTGTCATAACTTCATTTTTGGAACACAATTCTATGAAGCCAGTGGAATTAAATTTCACTGAAATTTGCGACTTTAGTTAATAACATTTTCTCTTATATGAATTGTTTAAATTGACAGACAATTAAGCGTTGTAAAAATTAGTGTTGAACTGTTAAGGTAGATAGACACTGTTCGAGTCATAAGATAGAACATTTGCTATCCGTGAGCTAGTCTACATGTTAGTGGCGAGCACTCGTTGGCTCATCTTTCCAAATTACGTTTTGTCCCCTTCTTTTCTTTGTGATTAGTTGGTAGTCAACTTTAGTGGGTTTATTTGGAGTTTTATTATGCTATTTTACCTCTAACGTAATAGAGAAAGTGGACGTTTTGGTACCCATAAAGCGGTTTAATCCTTCGCTAGCTCTTACTAGTGTTGGTAGCAAGTACCCGAGTTTGTCTTTTAACTGCTGGTGGGCTGTAAGTCCTCGAGGGAATTCATCAACCTAGTAGCAAATACTTCGGTGCTGGATCGAAAACCGATTTACTTTGGAAATTTACAATATCTATTTAACAAAATTTTGTTCAAAACTAAAGAGTATCTCCCTCTCGCATGACTCTGTCCTTGCATGTAGCTGATGTTTCTTTTCTATTTAGATCATATTAGTCAAATGTCCTATATCAGCTTTTACACACAAAAAAAATGTATGGATTTCAAAATGTAAGATAGAACATTTGCTATCCGTGAGCTAGTCTACATGTTAGTGGCGAGCACTCGTTGGCTCATCTTTCCAAATTACGTTTTGTCCCCTTCTTTTCTTTGTGATTAGCTGGTAGTCAACTTTAGTGGGTTTATTTGGAATTTTATTATGCTATTTTACCTCTAACGTAATAGAGAAAGTGGACGTTTTGGTACCCATAAAGCGGTTTAATCCTTCGCTAGCTCTTACTAGTATTGGTAGCAAGTACCCGAGTTTCTATCGTCCTAGTTTGTCTTTTAACTGCTGGTGGGCTGTAAGTCCTCGAGGGAATTCATCAACCTAGTAGCAAATACTTCGGTGCTGGCCCGAAAACCGATTTACTTTGGAAATTTACAATATCTATTTAACAAAATTTTGTTCAAAACTAAAGAGTATCTCCCTCTCGCATGACTCTGTCCTTGCATGTAGCTGATGTTTCTTTTCTATTTAGATCATATTAGTCAAATGTCCTATATCAGCTTTTACACACAAAAAAAGATGTATGGATTTCAAAATGTTTTGATTTGATATGGACTGAAAATACATAAGTTGTCGAAATGCGCATATGCTGAAACTAACTTGTTGTAATCTATAGGAATTATAGGAGTCTCCTGTTGTCTTCGTTTACGTAATAATCTTAAAAATCAAGGATTATGTCAAAGTAGTTTGATTAATGGAACGAAGCAATCATTTGACAACTGAAACCTTTGTGATATGATAAATAGCCGACAGTTAATACAGAAGTAACAGTAGATTCACTAAATATTTAATTCTCACGGATAAAAGGTTTATCTCTTTAAAGTTAAAGATGACCTTTCAATATTGTGCCGTGTACTCTTTATAAATTCAGGCGCAAAAATGGCTGAAAATGAGCAAGTGTCGATCTTAATTCTAGAAAATCAAACAGGGTGGCCCATTTTTTATTCCAGATTTCATTTCAGTTGTATGGGATCTTGAACTGTACAGATTTATTATGAAATCTCATAGGTGTAAATATAAGTGTCTATCTACCTTAATTTATACTACAAACAGTACCATGAACACCTCAATATTTAAATATATATATTTTGTTGATGTAACAATTCTGTTGGTTTTCTGTCTAGCCAAATAATGAATCTTGTCAAATAAGTGTTAGTCTTAAGATTTTGAAAAAGAAGAACCAAACAAATATATAATGCTTCCAATAAAAAAGGAAAAAACCTGTATACCGTATTTGATTCACATGGTTCCTTATAGAGCACACATTGTGAAACTTAATATACAGGAGCTATTGTAGTTAAAATTATATCATAAGGAGAGAGGCAAGATGTTTTAAAACTTTACTGGTATTTTAAGGGCAATTTTGATGGCTCTTTTAAAAGATTTATATTAAGCAAATTAAACCGATGCTCAATAACATCGGTGGATCAGGAAGGGTTCGAGAGTTGGAACCGTCCCCCTTTTCTAGAAAAAATTCAAAATTTCGAGCAATTTTTGACAAAAATTGAAGACAAAATGGATTGGAACATCCTTTTTTCTGTAATTCCAATGGAACCCCTTTTTGAAGGCTGGATCAGCCAGTGAGCAATCAGATTTCTTATGACTCTTACCATTTTTAAGGGACGGGACTTAAGTTGAATAAACATCTATTTAAAAATATTTTCGTTAGATTTTGATGCGATTTTTTTTGCTCTGGATTAAAAAAAAATGATTTCCGTGGTTTTTACAAATTGATCGTATCGTGCTAGTCACATTCCTTTATTATTGACTATTAGTTTGGCCAGGTGATGTCAGGTAAAAAAACCTGAATAGGTGTAGTTAATATGCTACTGAAATTCAAATTTCGGGAAAAAATATATGAATAATATATCCGTGAAAATGGTATTTGTATATATTTTTATGGATCACAATATGCATATCAAATCATATAAAAAAAGAATGGCAGTACGGTCTGGAGGAAGCTTTTTATACGACCGCAAAAAAATTGAGGTCGTATAATGGTATGGTGAGGTCGTCATCGTCCTCGTTGTCGTCGTCTGTAGACACTTTTGTTTTGGGGCTATAACTTAAGTTCCAGTTGACCAATTCTTATGTAATTTTACCACAGTGTTCCTTGGCACAAAAGGAAGGCTTGGATTGGTTTTGGTTATTTTGGCCCCTCTCGTTTTCAAAATAGGGGCCAAATAAGGCTAAATTGGGGTTTTCACATATTTGACTCTAGAATATTTATTATGTAATGGATTTTGATGGGGTTTCTTTCCGTGTGTTCTCAATTAAATTTCCTTTCAGTAATATGTCAACGGATTTAACGTGGCATGCACCGTTCACGAGATAAATGGGGCACAAAAGGGGCGATTTTCAAAAATTTCTTTTTTTTAATTTTTAGTCCAATTTTGATGCAGTTTTTTTAACGTATTCATTCTGAAAATAAACATAGAGCTGCACCATCAGATTTTTGACAACTGGTTTGCTTTCTGAACTATGAGGGGCCGAATGGGGTCAAACTTGCAGATTTGCAGGTTATCTTAATTTCTTATTTTTCATTGGATTTCAATGGGATTTTTTTCTGTGGATTCCTCTTAATTTGTAACCAATTTGGCATAGCTCTTTCTTTTTTTGAGCTATTAGGAGTCATAGGGGTCAAAATTTCAATTTTTTAGGATGAGTGAAATCTTTTATTTTTCATCAGATTTCATTTGATTTTTTTTTGCTTTGGAGTCCTTTTGTTGTAAGCTTTTGGTAGTATGTCAAAAGATAGCTCTTGTCTTTTTTAGCTATAAGGGGTTAAAGTAGCTGGAATTGCATTTTTCAAAATATTTAAAATCTTTTTTTATTGGATTTTAATGGGGTTCCTTTCTTTGAATCCTCTAATGGTATAATTAAAGTAGTACTAGTATGTTGACCAATTTGACACACCTCTTACAATTTCCGATATATATAAGGACTTATAAGGGCTAATTTTTATTTTCCTTAGTTTGTGTGCAGCTAATAAATGGGTCAAACTCTTTATTGTGTCCATCTTATAACATTATCATTCTCTTTACTGTGTCCTCATTCATTTTGAATAACACTTGTCCAAATTTCAGTGTTCGACATGCTGCGGTCGTATCATGCTGCGCCCGGCGTAGCCCTTTATTGTTAAAGTGTTTTGGAAGTATATTTTTAGGTTAAAATGCATAATATTGTAATTTTATAATGACGTAGTATTAAAGAATCACTCCTATATTCTTCATGTTAATGTACAGACAAAAGCAGTAGCTTTATTTTTAGTTTAATTAAGGATGTAGTAAGGTGAAATTAAATAAATCTAAGATTCTAAATTTATACTGTGAATAGAAATAGCATTGGCAAAGGAATAAAGTCAGCCTAAAATATTGATAGGTTATGGACCTTGTTCTCAAGATATTTAACATTTGAAAATGGCGGGAAAAGGTTCCCTTTGGCTTTTACTTTAGTATAACATGGTACTCGGAGGGAAAATCTACAATCTGAACAAATCTAGCATACTTACCTTAAATGAGCTGCTGAAGCCTTTGATGACCAGAAAATTGGATGTAATGGGGCAGAATATTTTACATAGTGTTAATAGATAAAATCTGAGAAATCCGAATGACTTATACGAATTTCAAAAGCCTCACTTTACTACATCCTTTACATTGCTTTTGATTTTAGTGTTTGATCAATTTTAAAAGTATACCTTTATGCTTTACAGAGCATTCATGTCATACAATAAAGTCATTAAACTGAATTCTTATTTTTGTAATTTGTTCAATTGTACAAAAAATAGTCCTTGCACCAAAATATCAACTAGTATATTTGATTACTTTGACAAAGTATGACGACCTTACAAATCAATTTAGTTTCTCTTGACTCAATTTATTTTAAGATATCACATAACAAACCATTTGGCTACTCTTTTTATACCCCCCCCCCCC
>MJUU01004938.1:56389-77117 GCA_002080025.1 Modiolus philippinarum | reverse complement strand
TAAAGTAAAGCCCTGTAAATCTATCCCTGTAAATCGTTTTCTTAAGTAAAACCCTTTAAATCGTTTGCTTAAGTAAAACCCTATAAATCTTCTCCTGAAAATCGTTTGCTAAAAATCTTTCCATGTAAATCGTTTACTTAAAGTAAAACACTGTAAATCTTTTCCTGTAAATCGTTTGTTGAAGTGAAGTCTTGTAAATCTTTTCCTGTTAATCGTTTGCTAAAGTAAAACACTGTAAATCGTTTGTTTAAGTAAAAAAAAACTGTAAATCGTTTGTTGAAGAAAAGCCCTGTAAATAGTTTGCTAACGTAAAACCCTGTTAATCTTTCCTTGTAAATCGTTTGCTAAAGTAAACCCTGTAAATCTTTCCCTGCTACGGTAAAACCCTGTAAATCGTTTGTTAAAGTAAAACCCTGTAAATCGTCTGTTGAATTTTGGAAACTTGCAATAATTTAAGTTTTGAAATTTGTAATATCTTAATAAAAAAAATTTTAAAATAAAGGAGTATCTGTCTCCCGTTATGGTATGTCCTGGTTTTACTATTTAGATCCCCTCCTTCAGCTTTATTTTCGGTGTGTGGATTTCCAAATGTATTGATTAAATCTGCACTTAAGACACAATTTAAATTGTCGAAATGTGCATCTGCAGAAGCTTAATTACCAGTAATAAAACACTGTAAATCGTACCATCGTTTATTATAACATAAATATAAATTCTTTCCTTAAACAAAACATATACTCAAATGACAAATTTAAGCAGTATAACCTTTGCACATCTTCTGTTATTAATTTCCTAGACAAAAGTTCATAGACAAAATGTTATGCAATATAATTGTCTTCTCTGGCAAATATTAATATTAACAAATTCATTTTTCTTCTTTAAATAACCAAAAAAGTGCAACTTATATACTGCTGATATGTATATGTTATCGGGTTCTTGACAGCTATATATCGTAAAATATCAACCCGTAAGCCAGAATATGAAGCAAAGGGGCGAGTGAGCGTAGCGAACGAGCCCCAAGCTTCCTATTCTGGCGAGCGGGGTGATATTTTGCAATACATTAGCTGTCAAAAGCCAGATAACTTGTTTATCATCCTTTATTTTGCATTTTAGATTTGTAATTATTGAACTGAGATTTCAAATTCTCCCAAAGTTGAGCGGGAAATTCGACATACATGCCATTCTCGGCTTTTCAGCAATTTTCAGCTTAAAAACATGTTTTGCGGTTTTTTTTTCATTTTATTGGCAAAGGTTTTGTAACTGGGTGAATTATTTGACAGAAATACTCTATATAATGTCGATTTTGAATTTTGCAGCAACCTTTGGTTGTTACGACATTCTATCGTTGCTTGGAGCTTTTATGACGTCACAATGTGAAAACGTCAAAGCTCTGCAGGATATATCAACGACCTAGTTTCTACAATTTTTCTGACATCAAGTTTATCTATTTGTGTAATCATGATTCTGTTCTGAATACCTAATCGGAAAGAGCAAATGCAATAGATTTTTATTGTTACAAATTTGATTTCGTTTGAAACCTTGAAAAAAAGTTATTGCCTTTGAAACTTTGGAAGAATCACTTGATATATCTAGGTCAACCTCTGATATATCTGGGTCAACCAGGCTATTGCTGAAAGGCTCAGCAGGCTGATATGACCATGAGGAAGGATGATAATAAATCATATAAACGTGTCGACCTTGTAATATCATGACGACATGCATTCCCCAAAACGTACATGTTTCGAAACCTTTACTAGAAAGAATTTATGGCCTTTTTTAATTCTGTTGATTATAAACATTTTTGTTGTTACATGGTGTTTACTTCTATTTCTTTTCAAATCCACAAATTTGATTATTTCCATAGGCATAAATGTTTTCATTATGTTTGATTGAGTGTGTTGTAATTTATATTTAGATGTATGATACCATTCAAGTCAAGCTTCAACAAAAAAAGTTTTAAGTGACATAAATGTATATGAGACAATATCTCATGTGTACACTTTGTTCAATTACTATTATCTAAATTTATGTAAATTCTAAAACCGAAGGATTAACTCCCAACATCGTGGTTTTGTCCTCAGCTATAATTGATATTACTGATTATTCTGATTTCGTTTGCTTTTATGCATTGTAACATTTTTTGAAATTATAGATTTCATATGTTTGGGTTCTAGTGCTGCTGAAAAGGAATAAATTTCCGAAATAACCATACAGCTCATTAAAATTATTGCAGTTGGAGTTAACATATGTGTTGCGGTCTCATGTTCATTTACTACATTCACTCTCGTAAAATATAAAATATACTTTATAGAAGTTTCACAGAAGATATGAACATTTGATATCTAAATATGACATTACTCTTAAACGGCTTATTACAAAGGGCATTTCTAATCCTCGATTTTATGGAAATGATGTTAAAAAAAATGCCAGAAACTGATGGAAAAAAAAACAAAAAACAAATGGGTCGTAACTTACAGTCTATACGTAAAAGTGGATATCAACGGGATATTCTAAACAAATCCGTCAAACTGGCTTTGATATCATGTGACCTGAAGATTTTACACATACACTGGCCTCTCACTGATACTGTCGATGATTACTGAAATACATGACTCTTTACAAAACCCTTCGTGGAGTTTTAAGTTTGATTTTTCTTCCGTAGTGCGACAGTGTTTTACCAGCAGACTAGGTTTTTTGAGCTAACCGGCAGCTTAGAGGCGAATAGTCTTTGATCCATTGTTCTAAATTACGTTTTGTCGTATTCTATTCTTTTTTAAGAGAGTGGTTCTAGAAATCTACCTGCATTTGGTTTTATTCGTATGTTTATTATACTATAGGGAAACGGAATGAAGAAAGGGGAGGTTTTGGTACCCACAATACGATTAAACCCTTCCGCTGGCTTTTGCTAGAGCCAGTACTAAGTCCGACTATCCCGTGTTCCCATAGTTATTTACGGTTGTCTCTGGCCTTTCATTTGTGCTTTTTTAGTACAGTTCGCTTGTGATTGTAGTTTTCTGCCGTTGTATGTGTTAACTGTTATCTTTGATTCTGGATGTCGCTTGGCTGATTACCATTCCTCGACAGCGATCCGTCCTGATTCTGGATGTCGTTAGGCTGATGACTTTTCTTTGGCTGCGATCCATTCTGATTCTGGATGTAATTCTATGGCCGTCACCATGACATTATTGACAGATATGACGTGTCTGTATCCCAAATGAAAACGGACATTTTAAGCTAGAATTCACGTCTTCACGGATTTGACATTACAATACAAAAACAGGAAAACAGCAAACACCTACAAATAACCGGATTTGACTCGACCCTGGAGTGACTCACTGATAGTGTGACGGATGCCGCTAGCGGAGCAGGACATGCTTACCCTTCCGAAGCACTCCCGGTTTTCATGGGAGTTCACACTATGAGTGCCTTAGTTCTTAATGTTATCTTTTTATTTCCGTGCATTGTAGCTGTCTCACGTCCTTGTTCTTTCTTTGTTTTATCTGTTACCGTTTTTGCCATGTCTTTGGACTTCGATTTTTGTAGTCATCGCTTCCCATGTTCCTTCGGTATTCTACTGCCGTTGTGTGATATAATGTTATTAGTTTTGAGACAGCTAAATATTAGATAAGGTTTGGTTAACTAAATACAACATATCATCATTAAAGTGTGATCTTATACTTCATCACCGAACAGCTAAATTCTGTCTAAGTAAAGATGCTAACCCAGAATTTGCAGAATACCTACCAATTGACTTCTGTTAATTGAGTTTAGGTTTTTGCAATAACACACCATCCTACCATAAAATAAAACTTGCTTTATTACAAAATCATCCAGATCTCAGAACAAAACATATACATCACTTGTACCTTTCCGAAGTAGGTGAATTAGGGCGACGACCATTTGACTTTTTAAGAGGGGGCAAATTTCTAAATAAATGATTAACCTTAGTGCCGGTCAAAATCAATATTATCCTTCTTGTTGTGAAAATATACAATTAAATTTTGTTTTCAATAAAAAAATGTGATAATACAAACAAATAATCTAATGTGACACTATGCGAAAATTAATAATTTAGTAGAGATGGAAATGAAAATAATGTAATTGTTCTGGGAAAAATCACACTAGCCTCCCCCGTGAAAATCAAATGGTCGTCCCATTATCATAATAGACACGTTTTACATGTGTGTAGAATACAAACAACTTCAAAAATTAATGAAAAAGATAGGTAAATTTTTGGATGAATGAAATATCTCATAATGAAACGGATGTTTGCAGGCAAACATTATTATTGACATTTTTTTTACAGAAAAACATAAACAAAATCAGACATGCATTACATGATTTATATTGTCATTAAAATTACGTAAACTAACGTTACCTTATAAAAGAAGAAACACCTTAAGACTTTTCAGTAAAACATGATAAAACGTTGATGATACAACCCAGAATGTATTCGACTTATTTTGTAAGTATACCAATATTATTTTATTAAAGTGATATCTGATTATTTAATATTAAGTACTAAAATTTAAGCCAAAAATGACCAAGACCGAGATAAATTTCCAAATAAGTGTAGATGTTCCATACACTTATTCACGTAATGTATCTTTTATTGTTATTAAGTATTGTAAATAAAACTATACAAATTAGGCAAAAAAAATTGTACGTAGGTTCAATAGTTTACAAAAAAATTATACATCATATACAATAAGCAATGCAGCGATATGGAGTAAATGCAAATGAAACAAAGTCTCTACAATTACATTGCAAAACAAAGCAATGGAACAACGCTTTTGTTGTTGTTGTTTAGTTTTAGAACATATCCAAATATGATATTTACATGTTCATATGAATTATTTAAAGCAAAACTTAAACGGAGTTCTGGTCTTTTTTTTCAGAAATCTCAGATCGTTACGTTTTTTACCTTTATTGTAATTGTGAGTTGTCGTATTGAAGAAGATATAATTCCAAGACCACTTCTGGAATGCTACAACAAACATTCAGATGAAGTCACTGCAACAAGCGAACATACTGTGCAGACTAAATGCCTTCGTAATTTTCTGAAAAACAATTTTGAAACATCCCACCTATCAGACCTAAGTGAACACGCTTGGGAATGGATTGAATCACTAGGAAGACGGTCACATATGAGAATTAAGAGATCTACAGGCCAGTTACGTGTCAGGAGAGAAATTCGAACACTTTCTGACCATGACAGGAACACATTTTTCGCTGCAGTCAATGCTTTGAAACGCCGAAGGGTAAGATATGTATATTCATTAATACTAGAAATTTCAAACAAAAGGTTGAAGAAATGATGAAAATATTTCACGATCACAGGAAAATATTAAAAAGAAAAGTTGATGTTCTTATTGATACAGAGAGTTTAATCGCAAAACCAAAAAAAATAGATAAATAAAAATAAAAATAAAAAAAAAATAAAATAAAATAAAATGAAAAAGTTTATGTATTAGGGCGTTTCATTAATTTGTATTTTCATTTAATTACTCGCATTCGTAAACAAATCTACTAACCATTCTTATTGTTTGTTTGTTTGTTTTTTTTTGTCTGATTATTTCTTTCTGTGTTTATTTCTGTTTATTTTTAAAATTTAATTCATTTTACCAATACAAAAAATGAGGCCTTGCGATTGGAAAATATATATATAGCATCTGTGCTATAATTGAAAAAGGTTTCTGAAAAAAATATAAGACTCAAATGTCACTATTCTACGCTTCTTTTTTCCTTCAGGTGTCTCCATGGTATTTTTCGACCATTTTTGTGGAATGTTTGTTCATTTAGGGTTTCATAGATTTTCAAAGTTAACAAAATAATTTAAACATAAATAGAAAATTCCAAAGCATTTGGAATCTCTGTTCCTTATTACCCTTTAAAAACTTAAATATGTCAGCTGTAAATGTTATGCTGGATTTAAAGGAAAACAAAGATAACTTAGGGGAGATAATTTGATAAAAGAATTTCAGATAGATCTCACTATAGGAAATTATCTACCTTATTATAACTATGATAACTGTAGCCCCTTATTTTCATTTGAAATATGCAAACAATATACTGATCTGAAAAAACATACAAAGAATGATCAAATCTTAAGTTATCTCCTGATATAGTAATTTTCACTATCAATTCTTTGTAAAATAATTACATTTTCAAATTAAATTTTTGTGCTTACATGAACGATGACATCAAAATCTTATTTTATATTTTGAAAAATAAAAAATTATGTCACAGCATAGAAAGTTTCTCAAAAATCTCTTAAAAGTAAATGAATACCCTACAGCTACCTCAAGACGCAAAAATCAAATAAAATGATCTAAATGCGGGTGAAAAAAAACTTTTGAAGAGAGGTTGTCATGAGCCGAAATACAAAGCGCAAAAAGACAAAGTAAATGAAGAACCACCGGACAATTGTAAACGACAATAGTCCTGACTTCGTTAAGGCATTTCAAAAGAAATGGTGGGTAAAACTGACTTTATCTTCGCCTTCAATTGGGGCAGTGTCTGGTAGGAACTAATCAGTAATTAATATTGAAAAAGTCGTAAACAATTAACAGAAGTCTTCATCCATTACTAATTGAAAAAAAAAACATTTATCATAGTTTGGGTACAAAATTAATCTTGTGTAAAGAAATTTCCAGCAAAATAATTGGATTTCAGCAAAATTGCAAACATACTAGTACCAGTTTTTAGTAATACCTTCGGGTCAATATTTGTTTTCTTAAGGGAGTATGAGCATCGGTTTTCAGAAGTATTGGATATCTTTGGGTATTATCCATTCAAATAGGGTCAAATATTTTTGCACATGGATCATATTTTCGTGGTAATTGGTCAGTTGAAATGTAAAAGTATCCAATACACAAAATATTGTCATATTTTAAGGCACATAAGCATAGAATATGGAGGAAAACTCTAGAGAGAACCGTTTACCGCCAAATTCTTGACAGGATATATATTTCAACAATTCTAATATGGAATTTCAAACTTTTGTGCTTGTGTTGTTCTGCAACCAAAACAACCATAGCTTTACAAAGCAAAAGATCCAAGAGTTAATTCTTATTATATATTTTGTGACACTCGAACTCCCTTAAGATCTACATTGTTTAGATTTTATCTGCACCGAAGAGATAAGGTGTCAAAATGGCAATATGCAGACACTAAATTTACAGCAAGTTCGGTATCAAGTTAAAGATAAATCGTTTGTTGTATTATTGTCGTGTATATTTTCATAACACTATAACGTTTTGTAGATATCAGAAGAAAGACATAACAAATATGATATTTTGTCGTTGATGCACAGAGGAGCTGCACTTCCGTCAGCACACAGAGGACCAAACTTTCCTAGCTGGCACAGATGGTACTTGGTTTTGTAAGTGTTTTTTTTTCTTTTTTTTTATAGTTTTTTTTGTGTTCCAGATATGTAAACGTCAAAGAGAATATTCTTTGTTCTCTTAGGTGTTTGAAATGTTTTAATTTACTACTTATCCTTTTTTTAATATTAAAGTAATGTAAACACAAACTGTCAAGGCAGACTAACATCAGCATAAATTAATTTTAATTAAGGGGTTAATACCTACTATGCTGAGCCGGACTTGCCTTTAACGGTGTTGGAGAGGTTTCAGAGTCGATAAAAATTGCAAGTTCCGGTTCTGTTTTTTTGGATATAGTTATAGATTACGTACATTAAGCTCCATTTACATGCAGAGATAATATCTACTCATGTATTTTTGCATACATATGTTATGATACATAGGTGTGCAAATACTGCATGCAAATGCAAAAACATACGTATTCAAATTCACACCACACATGTAGATTTTTACGTGTAAATTTTCTCAGTGTTTTGAATTGATTTTCGATCATGTAAATGCAATTCTAAGGAATACATGGAGGTTGGATTTAACTTCTAGCAGTCAGGAGGAGGGGTAAGCACTAATATGGACATATTTGCGCAAATGATTATAGTTAAAACTTGATTTTGATAAATACTTGTTTCACTCTCAGCAATATACTTAAAAGATGTAAAAACTAGTTCGAGCTTTCAATTTCTGAGAATAAGAGCTATATATAACAGGATGAAGGCTAGGGAGACACTTGTTGAATAAATTGCTGATAACACTTATTTTCATTCAAATTTAAAGATTTTTTACTGCTTTATTAGATTTATTTTTGAAAAAATACATACCCTACAAGATAACGGATAAGTGCTTATAAACTTTCTATAAATTTCTTTGTAAATTTTCTATACACTAGCTGTACAGATATTTTATTGGCTTTATTACATATAATATTTTCTATGGGTTTCGTTTTAAATGATAGAATTCATTGCGTTTCTTACCAGATTTGAAAATGCATTACGACAGAACCCGTTGTATAGACATGTCACTTTGCCATACTGGGACTCACGTTTAGATCATGATATGGGCGATCCATTACAATCTATCTTTTGGTCAGATAAGTTTGTTGGAAATGGACGAGGCCGTGTTGAAATTGGTCCATTTAAAAACTGGGAGACAGCAGATGGAGTTAAGTTAGAGCGTAACATTGGCGTAGAGGAAAGTTCACTCGTTAATCACACTGCTCTTTTGAATGTAATGAGACACGAACACAACAGGGATATTTTAACTCCAACTGCGAAAACTGAATTAGACAACTTAGAAAATCACCACGACAGTGTCCATGTCTGGGTTGGTGGTCAGATGGGCGGTCTTACCACAAGTCCTCAAGATCCCGTATTTTTTCTACATCATTGCTTTATAGATTATTTATGGGAGTATTTTCGACAAAGGCAGTCATTGATACATAAAATTAATCCTGCAACCGATTATCCAGACACTAACAATACAGTCCATAAACCAGACAGAAAAATGGACAATTTATCCGAAAATAAAACAAATATAGATGGATACAGTAACTATTTTACGCAACAAATATACAGATATGAACCAACACCACAATGCAGTGAGGGCTGTGGAGGTTCACGATACCTAACATGCAATCAAACAACTCGACGCTGCATGTCCGTAACTGGATCCAATCTTAACCCCGAGGAATTTGGCAAGTACATAACACCTCCTTCTGACAGGTTTATTGCTCAAATAATAGATCCAAGATCAGCCTGTGGGGGAGGAGGTGGTGGTGGTGGAGCTGGAGGTGGTGGAGGTGGCGGAGGGTGTGGTGGTGGTGGTGGTGGTGGTGGTGGAGGTGGTGGAGGAGGAGGGGGAGGAGGTGGTGGTGGTGGCGGTTGGGGAGGTGGAGGCGGTGGTGGTGGAGGTGGTGGCCGAAAAAAGCGAGCCCTAACGAGAGATATGCTGGGACATGATAAGGACAGTACAGATTGGGCTGTTGCTCCTGTATCGATAATATTTGAACGAAAGGGTGCTGATCTCTTCAATATTCATCGAATTTCATCATTGATAAAGGGCGAACATTATTTCGAAGAGACAGTGTCCGAATTAATACCATATCCAGTTATTGTGGAGACAACAGGATTTACTTTTAACGAATCATTCTCTGATAGTGTTGTGGTTGATGAAAAATCGCAGATGTCAGTAACACCATTTTATATTGCTTTTAAAAAACCGACGACTTCTGAACAAAAGGCATATATTCGTGTGTATAATAAAAACGGTAAAATGTGTCGTCCTCGATGTCTTGCTTCTGTGAATGACCTTACTGTGTATCATCCGTGTTCAGGGGCCATCAAAATTACAAATGAGCTACCTATCATGTACTTCAATCTGACATATGTAAGTGGCAACAATTTGGACAACAGAAATCCATTTTTAAGTTTTATTTGCACTTCTGAATAGGTTTATTAGTCATGTTAATAAATGAGTTTTCTGATATTTATTAGAAAACATTTATAGAATCGCGCTGTGATTAAGAGAAGAACAAATAGTGAAAAAAAATAATCAAACAAACATGCACACTTCAATCAAGCGAAGTCTTAAACACTTTTGAGGAAACGATGCTTTTAGACCGCTTGTGTATCTCCATAAAAGTGCACGTGACATTTTTGTCATTCATGAGGATTGTGCCATGCGTCAATCGTGTGAACTATTACCTCCTCGGGTATCTCCTACTCTCAACTTATAAGGGTTAATAAATATAAGAATATTTCTTGCCAGTCTGTTGAAAATTCAGCCAACAGTGAATTTCTTAGTACTAACTGATAAAGTATTATTTGAAAGAGTCATTGCCACTGATTTAAAAATTTTTATTCCAAAGGGTATCACAATTCATTGTCTGGTGAACTGTTGTTTCATAGAGGTATGTCGGAGAGATATTTCTTGTCTTTATTTCAGAAAAGTTTTTTTTCCAAAATGGTATCTCTCTCTTGTCACTATTTGGCGAACTGTTACTTCAAAGAAGTATATCTTATATTCATTCAGTGATCTGGTATTTCAGGGGGTATTTCATATTACTCGCTGCTGGATATTATTCCATAAGGACGAACTGGTGGACACTTATTCCATTCAGTAATCCCTTTAAAGAACAGGGTTATTTCTTGCCATTGCCATGTGAACTATCATTCATTTTGTGTTGTATTTTGTATTGCCTTCTTAAATTTTAGTTTTGTATTCGTCATTTATGTTTTTAGAACCGATCTGTCCTTGTCCTTGTTTGATTACTTAAATAATTTCAAAAGCTTTTCAAAATTTAAAGTTTGTACTGTTTGAGGCTTAGAGAAGTTACACGTCCCATGGATTTTAATTGGTTTTGTCTAAGGGTTAGAAAATGGCATTTACCAATAAGCCACTTGACGGATCTTTCAAAAACATATATGCCTCACTGACCGTTTGACGGGTGCTGTTAACAGAGCAGGACATGCTTACCCCTCCAGAGAACAAGATTTCACTCTCAGTTTCACTGAAGTTCACATTGTGAGTGCCTTTGTTTTGAATCGTGTGATTTCTATTTCTGGGCTTAGTATCTGTCTAACTTCATTGTTTTCTGTGTCTAACGTCATTGTTTACTGTGTCATCTTATTGGCCATGTCTTTGGACTTCGATTTTTGTAAATTCCACTCCTGTGCTTCTTCGGTATTCTACTGTCGTTGATTCAACAGCTATATCTCTAATTACTGTTTGGTAAACTGTCATGACACAGGGGTATCTACTGTCACTGTATGGTGAGCTGTTATTTTACATCGATATCTCATGTTCCCATTTGAACTATTTTCCACAGGGGTATTTCCTGTCACTTTCTGCTGAACTGTCATTCCACAATGCTGTTTATTGTCTATTTCTGGTGAATTGTAATTCCACATGGGTAAATATTGTCATTGGATAACTATTCCTTCACAGGGTAGACCCTGCAATTGTTTAGTGATATGATATTCTACATTGGTACTGTATAGCGGGTAACTTTTGCAGGGTTTTATTTTCGCCTATTCTTAAGATATATATAGGACCTTTGATAATTCGCGAAAACTTAAAACGCTAAAACTTTTGGCATATTTTTTCCATTCAAATTTGCGAAATTTTTGACGCTCGAAAATAACTTGCTATACGATATCTCCTACCACTGTTGTGAAATAATACCACATGAGTATCTAAAACCGCTTGTTGAACTATAATTATACGTGGGTATCTCTAGCCATTGTCTAGATAACTGATATTCTACACAAATATCTGCTGCGGCTTGATGGTTCACATGATTGATGTTGCCATTGTCAATTGAGCTGTTACTCCAGAAATAACACTTGTCAATGTATTTTCAACGGTTCATCCACATGAATATATTTGATCATTGAATTGTCTGGGGAACTGTTAGCACTTAGAGGATTTACGGCATAATGTTCTTTAGACTATTGTTTATAATACTTTTATAAATGTTAGCTAACCGTTTTTAGGTCAAAGTTTCAAGCAAGTTTGAGTTGTTAAATAGAATGGATTAAATTTGGATTGATGTAAACTAAGTTTGTTCACATATAGTACTTGTGTTATAAATTTCTTTTGCAAGTTAACATTAAACAATGAGCTTATTTTGTAAGGAATATTCAATTTGCACATGAATATGAAACGAAAAATGCTAAATGTCAAAAATAAATTTCATTTTTTTTAAAAGTTTGCCAACCAATCAGCAAATAAATATTGAATGGATAACAAAAAATTCGCAAAGGTTCCTCTGAGAGTGGTGCCTTGCATTTTCATAATTGGGCTATATAAATGTTTACAAATTCTCCTTATTCAGTCAAAAGTATGTAATTCTTAAAATATAACCAGATTGATTAATAATGCGGAACGTATAGATCAACACAAAATTTTTTTTATTAAAGAATTGGTTACTACCAAATGTGTAACCATATTCAGTCAAAAGTATGTAATTCTTAAAATATAACCAGATTGATTAATAATGCGGAACGTATAGATCAACGTGAATTTTTTATTAAAGAATTGGTTACTACCAAATGTGTAACCAGTTTTAATCTGATTTTACTGAAATGTATTCAAAAACGTAGAATCATTAGAAATAATTGATCTTCGTGAGATTAATCAAAATTTAACTCAAATATTGATGAAATCTTGCTATTGAAAATATTTGTTTAAGCTAAAATTGACTTAAAAGCATTGTTGCTCACAAGAATTCCCAAAATTTGTGTATCTCTAGGAGTTTCAGGAAACTAAAATTTGAACCATGTTTCTAATACTTATTTTTCAGAATTATGTCGCAAATGAAAAAATGACTAGGGCATATGACTGCATGCAAAAATTTCAAAAATTTATACTTCGTCTAGACATTTTCAGGAAAATTGCAAAGTTGTAACCGGAATAAAATTCCATAAGCTTATTGCGCATTCATGCAACAAATCTGCATCAAATTTAATTCCTTAATCCAAATATTAATTTATTTATTGATTGTTGATATATGGATCAAAAGTGAAATTTAGCCAAAATCATTGATGTGGAGACTATAGGTCAAGGTTACGTACTCTGTAATGGATATTTGTTACTACTTAGGATGTAACCAATAATCAATCATCATCTGACTATGACATGTAATTGCTAGGATATTGTGGAAAACATAGAAAAATAATGAAAAAAAATAAGTAACTAATGACAAAAAACGAAAAAACAAGAATTTGTTTTCTATAATTTTCGGCTACAATAATGAAATCCTACTGAATATTGTGTTCAAATTTCATTGATTTGAAAAAGTAATTGAATTGCATAAAGGGTTAAACGACCGATGACAACGACAACAAGGATGACGAAATCTTTGGAGTCTTTGTCTCGACTTCGCCATAGTTGTCATGATCAGAGACAATATGAAAATGATATCATTTTCAGTCCTTTATATATAAGATATTTTCGAGTTAGTGTTTATCTAACCGTTGCTACACATTTCTAACGAGCAACTTAAATTGGTTAAATTTACTCTGTCGCGTTAACATTATAGGCATGTTTATTATGAGAAAAAAAAACAGAAAAAAACGGGCTATTTGCATCCGTTAAAAAAAATCAATAATGCCGATCTGGGGCATTTTTTTCAAATTGACCCTTGAGGGAAAGCCTACAGTATACAGCACGAGCCAACAATAGCTAGGTGGTTGCAATAATTTTATCTTTTATTGTGTGCATAAAATTGGGGTGTATTGACCTAATTTTAGATGAACATTACAGGCGTATGAAAAACACGTGATACCCTATGATTTTCAAATGTTATGAATCCTTTGAATATCTGCAGATGCTTCGCAATTACTGTTTAACAAATACTAAACATTTAATTGTCTCTTCCAATACACAGTTATAAATTATCTCTCCATATCAATCAGAAATAGGCTGTACAACTTATTCCAGTTTTCAATGATAACAGCAGGTATATCGAAGATATCCTTACTATTGATAATCGCCATTTTTTAGGCCATGCTGACCTCATGTACGCACAAGAACCGAAACTTAACATATCAAACAATGATTATAAATACTAGCCTTTAATCATCTTTGACTCTGACTGGTAATATTAATGCTAAAATTTTCGATTAAAGGGGTGATTTTGATTTCACTATTACTAATTTTCTTGACGGCGACGTTCATCTAGCACAATCATACGGGGTGTATATTTCCAAACTAGTACGATTCGCATGTGTTTTGTTCTCCTCTTGTTGACCTTAATAAACGTAACCTTACTTTCACATCCAAACAAAGTTACAGATTCCACAAACTGTTAAGCACATTTAAGAAGTTTTACAGAAGATAGAAACATTGATATCTAAATATGATGTTACTCGCAAACACCTTATTATTAAGGACATTTCTCGCCCTCGTTTTTACGGAAATGTTGTTAAAAATGTCAAAAACTGATACAAAGTCAGAAAAAGGGACGTAACTTACATTCTTTACGTAATAGGGAATATTGACAGGATATTCTGCATGAGTCCGTAAAATTGGTTTTGGGATCCCATTACCTCAAGATTTTACAGGTATACTGGCCTCTCACTGATACTGCCGATCACTACTGAAATCCATGATAATATTTTACCAAACCTTTTGGGAAGTTTTGAGTTTGATTTTTCTTCCGTACTGCGACAATGTTTCACCAGCAGATTCGGCTCCTTGAGCTACCCGACAGTTTAGCGGCGAGTACTCCTGACCCATCTTTTTTAATTACGTTTTGTTTTATTCTTTCATCCACAAGATTGTGATTTTTGAGTTAATATGAAAAAGAAAGGAAATGGGGTAAATGTCAAGGAGACAACATCCCATATCCAGGTTAAAACGACAAAAAACAAAACATCCAGGGGTCACCATATGGTCTTCAACACAGTGAGGAACCTCACACCATATAGTAAGCCCTAAATGGCCCCGAAAAGGTAAAAAAGTGAATAAATCAATGGAAAAAAACCACATCCAATAACCCAAATATCAAAAAACTAAAATTTTATAAGAAGACAAGGACAAGCCAATGACCAACATATTCCTGACTTGGGACAGGCGCAAAAATTGCGGTGGGGTTAAACTCGTTTTTTTGGATCCAAACCCTCCCCCTATGTGTGGTGAATGGCTAAAAATAAATACACAAAAAGACTCACAGTAAAAATCAAACTAGAAAAAAGTCCAACTTATCAAGACGAGTACCCTTACAATGAAGTACATAAAACATGAAGACAATACACACAGGTACTGTCCGGACAAATGCTCGCAGCTACTGACAGCTAGCTAAGGACATAATTTCCGTTGACTATGGTATCAAGCCTTCTTACATATGAAATTTCAATTGAAATACTTCTAATAGATTCGGCGTAACAACATCATCAATTATGAAAGAAGAACATGATAGTCTATCTGTATTGGTTTTGTTTGTATGTTAATTTTGCTATTAGAAAACGGGCTAGAGAAAGGGAAAGTATGGGTGTCCGTACATCGGCTTAACCCTTCCGCTAGCTCTTGCTAGTGCCGGTGCCAAGTCCGGCTATCCTGAGTTCCTATCGTTTTCTATGTTTGTGATTTTAATGTTTTTCTTGTGCGATTCCCTGGTATAGTGTGACATGTGATTGTAAAATTCGGCTACTTTAAGTGTTTCGGGTTATATTATCATGATAAATATTTTATTGACACAAACCGAATTCTTAACAACTTTAGTCGAAATATTACGGAGACGCAAAAAGTATTAACAAATGTAAAACCATCCCTCCATGGAAGGCCTGCAATAAATAACTAAATACCGAAGTCACTGTGAATTTACTTTCTGCATATGCGCATTTCGACAACTTATGTCTCATCAGTGCAGATAAAATCTAAACGTTTGGAAAACCATAAACTCAAAGATGTTTAAAAACTGCTAAAGGGATGAGCAACAACATAAAATACTACGAACATTATTTGTTAACGTGCATAACAAACTTAATTATCCATTCCTTTATACACAGTCCTATTGAGATCGAAATCTTTTCGGGCGAATATTTGTCTAGTATTACCGAGTCATAATGTAATAAGTCGAAATAGAATTCGCTATCCTGAAACAATTTTTCTGTATACTCAGAACAAAAGGCATTGACATCCATCCATTGGATCAAGCCGTGATTTCATTACATCTCTAGGTATTTTACTGTGAGGTTGACGGCTGTGTCAGCTTTTATCACTTATAGGGATTTTCAGGTTTATATGTTCATTTTTCGGTTCATGGTCTTCTAAATGTTTCGAGTTTATCTGCACTGATTAAACATAAGTTGTCGACATGCGCATATGCAGAACCTAAATTCACAGTTACCTCCGTATTTTGTTAATGAGAATAACTTTTTTTCCATACTTGAGACAGTGATAGCTGATTTTATGTTTAAACACAGTAAACTTGTTTATGGTAGGCCAGATTAAAAAGTAAAATTAAAACAAATATATAAACTAAAAAACAGCTAAATTTTCCAAAACGGGTTGATAATAGAGTTTTTGGATATTTTGAGCTGTTTTAGTGTGTATATTTGGTTTAATTTTACTTTTTAATTGTGGCCTGCTATACCATTTTTACTTTGTTTATTTACATTAATTTGTGGCCATAGCACAACATTTATTTTTTTATTTTTATATTCTAAGATTTTATATTTAACTTAGAACTTTCTTATTTGTCTCACGTATTATGCTGTAATATCTGTAATTATTGTGATACAATTCTGTTACCTGATCGCGGTTCAATTTAATTTAATAATATTTTATTGTTCAAAAACAAAACGATTTTAGGAAAATTAAATTAACTTATATTTGTTCTTTCCTTACGAAATACGCATGTATAATTTTACAGGAACGCAACGAGTTAAATCCACTGCGTTGATCGACACGAGTGATATTTTACTGATATTCATGATGGTCGATTGGTTATGCTTTTTATTACATACATTTTACCCTCAAAAACCGATATTTTAGATGCGGATTATTTCAATGCGCCAGATGTTTTTCTTGATGGCGACATTGAAGGGATATTGTGACGTCACTTCCTCCCTTGACTAGAAATCTTTTATATCCCGTGACATATGACAAAACTCGATAAATCACCACTATCTATAAAATAAAGCAGCCATTCCTTGGTCCAAACAAAAAACACAAGGGCATTCAAGAAAAAAATGAAGGTATCTTTGTAAGGAAACCCACAGCTACAATTTGGGTTCTTTGAAACATTTATCTACCCTAAATCTGTATTTAATGAACTACAACTATGCCTAATTCAGGAATGCAAGATACTTGTTTTCCTGGTACCTTCATTGTACGACTCTGAAGCTTACAAGAAATGGGGTTTAATGGATTCTTGAATCACGAAATCGTCCGTTTATTTCAATTAATATGTCTAGGTATATTATAAAAAAAAAACTAAGAAAAAATCATCAAAAGGCAGAAATATCCAACCGAAATTTCCATGATTGATATGGCACCCATTTTAAGCAAACCTGACCCGAAAGTTCATTGTGAGTTAATGCCATCACTTATCGTTCGTCGTCCGGCGGTCGACGTCCGTCTTATGTCCGTCGACCGTTAATTTTTTCACATTTTCATCAGATGCAAATTCAAACAAACTTTACATGAATGATGTACGGAAGTTCTTTTACAAAGGTTGCTTATTTCGTTCCGATCCAACAAAAACATAGCTGTAATCACTTATTGTTCGCCATTTATCGTTAGACGTCCGTCGTACGTCCGATGTCTGTTAACTTTTTTCAACTTTTCATCTCCTCTAAAAGCACTAAAGCAAATTCAATCAAACTTTACATGAATGATGTACGAAAAGTCTTTTACAATAATTCCTTATTTCGTGCCGCTAAAAACATAGCTGCCAACTTGGAAATTATGTTAAACATCGCACCCTATCGAAACCACCGTCGCAAATTCAACCGAGCTTTACAGGAATGATGTATTGAAGGTTCTTTACAAAATTGCTAATTCGATCAGACAAAAAAAACAAGACTTATACAAAGATTGCTCATGTCGTTCTGATCTTACAAAAAACATCGCCGCCAGCCAGCGTGTAATATAAATTAACATTTAACCCTAAAGGAAATTAATCAATTTCGTCATCCACTATGAAAGTATTGAAGCAAATATAACCAAACGGCATTGGAAAGATGTACAGAAGGTCCTGTACAAAGACTGCTCATTTAATCGTTATACTTTCAACAAGTAATATTATACTTTTAACTTTTAAAAACTATCATTTACTGTTAGCAAATGTCATTATGCTTTATACAAGTGTCATTAACGGCAGTAGAGTACCATAGCTAACAAAAACAAGATTAAATAAATCAAAGTCCAGAGACCAGGAAAAAGCAAGAATATCAGAACACGGAAGACCAAAGACGAAAAACAACCACAAAACACAAACAACACAAATACAGCAATAAAAACTTAAACAGAGTGACATCTGGAGCTCTGGAAGTGTAAGCTTGTCCTGCCTTGCATACAGCACCCGTCACTCAGTGAAGCATTTATGGATTTGAAAAATCTGTTTGGTAGCTGATTGGTTAATGTCATTTTCTAACCCGTAGAAAAAAAAACATGGCCACCAGCATTGAACATAGTTGAACATTGGACCCTAAGGGGAAAATCGCATTTAATTAATTTCTCTGAAACCATTGAAGCAAATTCAACAAACTATAGCTTATCATTAGATCCAAAAGAAAAACCTTTTTTAGGTCATTAGAATAGACAGAATAGACATGATATATACTTAGTATAAGAAGCACTTCGCCAGGTGAGCCATTAAGGCCCAGTCCCTGAGCCTCTAGTTTTAATGGAGTAAGAATATATATGTGATATATGATGGGATGTCAGATGAAAGTCCTGCCAATAAATCAGGACTGTAACAATACATTCACCCCGTGACACGACACGATAAATGTAGCGGTTTATTTCTTCGGCCATGACATATTATCCGAATTCATTAATAAGGGCACTAAAATGGAACAAACCTTGAAATTATATAATAATATCAGAAATATGGCAGCCATGTATAAAAAAATTATCATCAAATTATTATGTGTTAATTGATGGAAGAAATTGCCAGGGTAGTTTAATAAACACAGAAGAAATTATCTCTTACATACGTACGTGTAGCTAGCGAAAGAATGAGTTTGGCCTACTATTTCGATATATTTGGGTAATGAGTACTTCTTTTGTGACTACTTTTGGATTATGGCTTTCCATATTATTTGATTTGAATGCTACTGATGAGAGGTTACTCCTAGCAACACGTGTACAGCATAACAAAATTCGCCGTTTTTATGCAATTTGGGTATTTATTGTATTCTATTACTTACGATACGTAAGTAAATGATATTAAGTTGGGAAACTAACAGTTTTTTAGGCACACAAGTAGATAACATTTGAATTGACATTAACCATAGTTTGGCACTTTGAAGTCAGCATGGCTTTAGGAAAAATATGCAATGAATGGGTATGGAAGAAATGCACATGTCTATAGAAATACATGGTTAACCCAGCAATGGAAGAACGCTTTTATTGTT
The DNA here is from genome assembly GCA_002080025.1 of Modiolus philippinarum. Classification (NCBI taxonomy): domain Eukaryota; kingdom Metazoa; phylum Mollusca; class Bivalvia; order Mytilida; family Modiolidae; genus Modiolus; species Modiolus philippinarum. The sequence goes on along the minus strand of MJUU01004938.1, from coordinate 57,652 downwards.
CTTCATCATCTTGAAATCACCATGAGACCTTCAACAATGAGCTTTGCTCATACCTCATAGAAAGGTCAAGACGGTACAAATTCATTGCTAGATATCGAGCAACACTACATCCATGTATCTTTTGGTCATGGGTGCCGGATCGTCAACAAACATATAAATAACTATCAAATAACTATCAAAGTATTCTTACAAGCATTGTCATCCGTTGCTAGCAATAAAACACAGACATAACTAAATCACAATAAAGAATCAACCAAATGGAACTCGTCGAGTCAATTGCAAGAAAACTTGACATAATGAAATCATAAGATGTTGACATTAGAAATTAGTGGTCAGAATTGAGAAAATTAAAAATGATAGTGTATCCATATTAGAAATATTTATCAAGAACAAGTACACCATAACTGAAATATATAAAGAGCATGGGGAATCTTTTTATTGGTTCCACACTGCCGGAGAGAAAAACTCATGTCTTAAATAAACAATGAAAGGATATGGAGTAAATACACATGAGACAAAGTCTCTACAAATACATGGTAAAAACAAGCAATAGAACAAGCTTTTATAGTTATCTTTATCATGAAGTCACCATGAAGACTTCAAAAATGTGTTTTACTTATAACTCATAGAAAGTTCCAGACGGCCCTAGCACCGGTTTCAGAGAACTATCGCTAGATGTCGATCAACGCTAGATCCATTTTTCTTTTCTTCATAGATGCGGACTCATCAATCATGAAAAATAAGTGGCAACAACGGCAGTAGAATACCGAAGGAACAAAGGAGTGAAATTTACAAAAATCGACGTCCAAAAGCATGGCCAAAACGAGAACACAGAAAACAATGACGCCAGACACAAAACAACGACGCTAGACAGACATAAAGCACAGAAACAGAAATCATAACATTCAAAACAAAGCACTCACAGTGAAACTGAGAGTGACATCAGGTGCTCCGGAAGGATAAGCATGTCCTGCTCTGTTAACAGCACTCGTCACACCGTGAGTGGGTCAATCCAAGGAAACGTGAAAGTCGGCAGTCAAACCCGGGAAGACGTGAATCTAGCTGAAAATGTCCACTCCCGTCTGGGACACCGACACGTCACATCTTTCGATGATGCCACGGCGACGGCCATAGAACCTCCCGAGGGACGAAATTAACATAGCTTGAACAAATCCCTGACTAATATAGAAAAAAGAAGGGAAACGGGGAGTGTGTCAAAGAGACAACGACCCAAAGGGGAGTAATAACAACTCAAAGCCACCA